>JAQGAA010000693.1:0-20112 GCA_034696425.1 Isotoma viridis
CATTAGAAGCCCCCCAGCATAAATTTTCCATCGAAATTCCATTGTAACTTTTAATTATATATTTTATCTTAATATTGGACTAAGTAATAAAACTGGAATATAGAATTAGCATTTTACCTTCCCGTGGGATACTAAAAGATTTGTTTATAACTACAATTACAGTTTAGATTGATATTAATATATATGATTATGGCCATCATCTTCTGATTTTTTCTGACTCGCCCAATCATGACATCAGTAAGGGTTTAATTGAAGATCATTTATGTGTTTGACAATATCCCTCTTTTTTGGCATTACTATGTGATTACAATGTGCATAGTAATAATGAATAAAACACACGGAAATGCTCCTGTCTTGAGAAATCATTTAAACTTAAATGCTTATTGATTAATTAGCTTGTTTAACTTTTTAAATTGAATATCTCTGCTGATTCTTCTATTGCGTGTTGGTACAATATTAATATAGCCTTCTAAAAAGCATTTAATCACGCTAAACAATTCTATTTTTTTTAGCAAATATCTCAAAGGGTAATGTTTTTTTTCGTTCATGATATTCTTTCGTCTTCAGTAATTCAAGCCAATGTAGCTCACCAGCTCACCTCCAGTCAAAATTCTAAAATAACTCTAGTGCTTACATTTAATAATATATTGGTTGCATCAAATGTTTCTATAATTATTATTGACAGAATAGTATGAGTTGTAATAAAATAATATTTATGACAATACCAAGAAACTTTATCGAAGGACAAGTTAAAAATAATGAATTAATCGACTAATTACAATTCACACTGATTCATTATTTACTCATTTTTTTGGCACTTATCAAATTCAATTAACTTGACATGAAAGTACAAATACAAATAAATGGGTAAAGGGTATAGGATCAAAATATATTGAACATTACTATATGTTTCTGCTAAGTGACCATCATCACTATTTTTTCATGTGATGACTTCTAATTAAGTTTTCTCAAAATGCAATATTTTTATTTGTCCTTTTCATTTGATATTTGATATTGTACAAATAAGACAAACTAATAATTCATAGGAAATAAAAAACAGACTTATTGTCTATATCAGGGTACCTTCGCTTTGCAAGTATTATTATTATTATCTATTATTAACAAGCATTGCATGTTACCAGTGTGATTTTAAACTAACTACCTATTTCAGGTCATAAGTTACACACGTAGAAGTTAAATCTTAAACAAAGGTCACAAACCATTCTTCAAATGCCTAATACTAATAAATTGCTAATTGAAATTTCAAGTTTTTTAGAATTATTACGTAATTTAATCCTATTGTGATCACTTCATCATTTGTCATCATCCAGCACGCACGATCCTGACCGAGATTTATATTACAATTTAGTTAGATTCCCTACTGTGTCCTGGTGGTTTACATTGATTGTTTAGATTTTAAGTGATTGCGAACGATATCAAAGTGTAACCTCACTTTTATAAATTGTAGGGTGATAGGTGAGGATGAGTCGTAATAAATTATTGATCAGTTTCCGAATCAAAATTATACAGCACAACAATCCAACTTTTGTATTGTTATACCCTTCAAAATACATAGTTGATTACGGCTTTCTTAGAATTCTACAGAAATAGGCTAAAAAAACTTTTTGTATTTAAATGTCTCACGAAATTTTGCATTTATGCTAAAGTCTATTTACAATTATAGCTTGAAAATGAATCATTCAATAGCCATGAAGACTAGCAGACTAGCTGATGGTTTTCTTTAGATTCTTAATATGTTTGAAGTTTTATACTCATCAATATGAACATTTGTATGCCTAAACTAATCTCTTACATAATATGTTCAAATTAATACATAAAAAAAACTCTCCTTGATATTCCACTATTTACAAGGGATGTCACATTGATTCAAAACTAATTAAGGGCATCAGAAATAAATCTGTTTTATAATTAATAAATGGGCATGGTTTCTAATAAAAAAATTATCATTAAGCTCAATCAGCGGTGAATTTTTTTATCAAGGAAGACGGACAGTAACCGCATATCAGAAAAATTAACTTAATTAAGGTAAATTACACCCTAGTAATACGCACAATGAGCGGCATTATATACGCATTTTAAGGATCGACATGCCCATAAATATTTGTATTAGATTATTATTACGATCCCACATAAGTGTGATTTATAGTTATGTTTACGTCTAACCTCAAGATCAACCATTATCATTAGATTATTAGTGGTGATTTTACTGATCAGAAAAGGGATTTGCACTTGATTCAACAATAAATGAATTTGAAATTATAGGTAACTGCTTAACTTAATTGTTACTCACGTACCACCACACATCAAGTGACAATGAGCTGCTAGCTGAAGCTGATGGAATAATTTCATACTACTGCTACACAACTCATTCTTCTTCATTGTTGGGTGAATTTAATGAAAAAAAATCTGCTGTAAATTATCCTTTACTGACATATGCTAATTATATTATTCATAATAATAATAACAGCTTTCTACAAAATCACAAATATAGCCTTAGAACTGCTTGAAAATTCCTTTTTAGATTTATTTGAACATTTTGGCAAAATGTAGATTTTGTTCTTTAAAAAATTAAAAAATCATTGTAAAACTTGGAAGATAATAGGTTTGAACACCAAGTTAGCTGCCAGTAGTGGTAGAAAGATAGATAGAGAATGTGTGTGTGGTTGTGTGTATTTGTGTATTAAGGTGTTCAATTAGAATTCCCAAGTTGTCAAATGTTTTTACGAGGTGTGATGATAACAAGAAAAGGCAAAGTGCCTAATTTGTCGGCAAGTATTTCTGGCATGTATGGGCACGTTACCTTTACCTTTGCCAACAATCAATTGTAAATTTTGTAATGGATTGCAATTCTATGTAAACGTAATAATAATAATAATAATAATATTTGTATTGGGCGTGGGTCGCACCTTATTATGCATCTCATTGCATTTGATTTGATATCACCTTAAATCTCTCAGCGTTATTAGTCTTATTTCAACTCGATTTTGATTTGATCATCTCAATAATATTATGTAGGTTGTAAAAGTAAGTACGGGATAGATTTTTTTTGTAAAGGTGAATTTTGAATGTGGAACAGGTGCGAGGTCCATAGTTCATCATCATCATCATCACCTGTCGTCAATCAATTCTGACCATCAATGAAAAAATTCTTCTAGACACACACACAAGGAGCAGTAAGGCATGCTTCATCAGAAAATAAAATGCTTAACAGACATAATATCCTTGTTTACATCAACGTATCAAGGACTTGTCAAAATGGATTGAGTTAACTTTTTTTGTTATCTAGAATTAAATGCTCGATACTTCTAAATCTCAATGTGTCTAGTTGTATAGTTATAACTTTTGCTTTCTAGTGATATGTGAATTGCCATTTCATAATTATCATTGTATCAAAATCGAGATTTGAGATTAGTAATAAACATGGTCAACATTGTATTCATTGTAGGGTAGAGGAGATAATATAAAAAAGCTGCTTGACTACTGGCTACAGATGACAAAGTGATTCCGAAGCACATGTCTTTGATTAAGAAAATTATATTTTCATTCAGGTAGCTCTTATAGTTGTTTGTATATCATAATATAATATATTTCATATTCATTGTGTTGTCTGTGGCAGCTCTCATTATCATTATGATATATGATGACTTTGACAACTTACAATTGAATCTATAACTTATTGTGTGTTATCTTATAAGTAGGAAGTATAATCTAGTCGACAATCTAAATCAAATAAATTAATTAAATGGTAGTTTAAATAACTCATTACTTAAAAGGTTGAGGTCTTTATCTTTATTATTCCCATTTTGATTATGTAAGATCTATTAAACTATTAGACCTCACATATACGTCTTGTATTATATGTACGTACGCGTGTACGGTAGCTACTACTTAAAAAGCTGTATATGAAATTAACGCACTGAAAAACAAAGGCCTTTTTATTAGATAATAATCTTTATTTTTCTATTAAACCAAATAATGATGATCAGAGTGTTTACTTTGAATGCGATTTATAATATATAACAGTTATGATTTTATGAATGGAAATCTTTAGGTACATGTAGTCGACCTAGTCGATGGATCTACGAACTTGTAAATTCATAATAATTAGTCTGGGTTTAAATGCTTACTTAGACAACTATAGTTATAAATAAATACTAGTAGTGCTCTATATAATTTCACCTCTAAAATTAATGAAATCACGCAAATATTTCGTTTTCCGTCCTTCTTATCGCATCAGGATTTTGTTAACACTATATAACTGACTTTCGGTCACGAAACGCCTTTGAAACTCTAAATATCTCACGTGTGATCAAAAACCTTGCTATGCAAAAACAGCATGCACCAAATACTCAATTCATTAATTTTGTCCATATAACAATGCACCACAGCCTACATTAATAATTCTCAAATCTTAATCTCACACATACAGAGGCAGCTTGGTGTAGCTTTTAAAAGAAAAATTTGAATATAAAAAATACCAAAGAGTATGTAAGACAGAAAAGGCAACGAGATAGAAGGACCTACATCTGAGAATGGGAAAAATATTATTAAAAAAATAAAACAAACTTGTAACAACAAAGGTTAGAATGTTTTCACTTGAAAATTGAAACATCAATTTAATCGTCTTGTAAGAAGTATGAAACAACATAAAGAAACAAGATGCAAATCGAGAAATTATCTTGTCACGACAAAGCCACTGACCACATGCACGAGTTTATCCTTCAGGCAAGAAGAAATAATAAATTAATAAGCATTTGCAGAATTACAAATATTGTAAAAATTCCTCCGTACCAAGACTTTTCCTTTATATGGTAATCTAAATGATAAAATATCTATTCAGAAATAGAATGAACACATGCAAACAGCAATTAAAAAGAAGGTGTATCAAAAATTCTATAATTAAAATACTGAATATTTAGTTCAAAATTTAATTTTAGATTATTCCGCTATGGATATTACGTAAGAGAAATATATTTCAAAAGAAAAAAGATTTAATATATGAAAGTGGGTTTAAAATTTATAGTGAGATTTTGAGATGTGTAATTGTAACAATAACCTTTGCCCCTGTGTAATAAAATAGTTTGATGAGATTAATTGTTAATTTACTTGTTAGATTCAAGATTAACTGTCCTTGTCTGCCAAATCCTTACACTGTTCTTTAATCACACCTTATGCTACTTGCCGATTGCAAAAGTAGGTTTAAGAACAAAATTTGCATAAGATGTTTGTTTAAAATCGATTGAATTATGAGTAACTCATTTTCTTGTGTGTATTTGCTGTCAAATCTTAATTGCCAATTATCATCATTCCAACATTAAATTTCAATAGCTATATAACTGACTCTCTCTAAGCTTAAAACATAAGAAGAGATTGTTAGCCTCTTTAAAATTTTAAATCATGATCCACGATCCAGCAGCAATTAACTAAATAAATAAGCCGTAGAGTGTTTGATTTATTCTTGTAAATTTAACAAGAAACAAGAATGTTTATCCAATTAAAAGAATTACTACATTTTGTAACAATTTTATATCAAAACTAATTAGGTATATAATTTTTTAGATATTCGACTATACAATAATTTATTGATGTATTCAAATCATCAATTTTTTTGTTGCGACAAGCCAAGGCAGAAAAAAGTTGTTTTTGACTCCTCATCGGAATATTTCAAGTCAATGTCACCGTAAAAGATTCTTATCATTTGCATTACTTTATTGCTCTTGATCTGACCATTGTCAATTATTATTGACATTCAATGCAAAGACACAGGACAATTTATATGCTCGTTGTCTGAGATCCTGTCACCAATTATGCAGCAGGATGCCACCAAATTCCGAATAATCAATGTTAATGAGGAACTTAAATTATGTATATGTATGACGGATAAGGTACAAAATTCCTTTGGTAAGTAATGTATGTTAAGAATTTGGTCTGTCTGGATCATTCATTTTCATATTGTTCAACCTGTCAGGGAAAAATACTTTATAGGACAACTATCAGGAAATACCTAAAGAGTAGAAAACACTGGCCTCGATAAAAATAGTATCACACTGTAAATTACGTATTATGACCTGTTATATCACAAGTTATTAGACTCATTAAAGATAAACATGGCTTTCACTATATGAATATTATTGAATATAAAAAAAGACAAGTGAATTTAGTTATATTAATAATAATAATACCAATTCATTAAGGAATATGATTTATGCACTTGAATAACATTGATTACACGGAAGGTCTACACAAATATGGGAACACAAAGGAGGAAAACGGAACAAATAGTAAATGTAACATGTACTCACAGTTTTAGCTTGAAAGTGAATTTACGTAAAAGGTTGAAGGATGACAGTGAGTGTGGGAGGAATTAGGTGAACCAATTACAACTTGGTCTGAATTTGCGTTTTATTGTTTTAATCTGTAATTTTAAATCATTCTTATATAGTAGGATGAAATAATTAACCTTGCTGAGTTTGCTACATGGTGTATGGAGGGATACCAAATCTAGGTACAAAAGGACACTCATCCGATCCAGCCAGTTTTAATTTCTTTTTAATAGATTCTAGTTCACCTTTTAGGATTGTTTATGATGGCTTAATCATGATGCTTAAATAAGTTACGTAATTTTTGTTATTTTCACAAGGAAGTTATATGAGATTATGAAGTGCAATATTAAAAGCCTTAATTAATTATGAGATTTACCAATGAAAACTTGTTAATTCTCAAGGATGCGTCATAAGACAATCCGAATATTAAAGTTTCATTTGTATAATCGCAAGGGGTTTAATAAAGGTTTAATCTGAAAATCTGATATAGGTTAGCTAATATCACATTAGATAAGCTGATTAAGTTTACCATTAATTAAATTAATTGGGCAGATCGCTTCACCCACTTGACCCGCTAAGAAAGCAGATCTTGCAGGGACGACCTGTACCCAGTCAAAAATTTATTAAGTAATTTTAACTATGAGTTAAGCATTACCAAAACTCGATATTTTCCTTACTCATTAATTTACGGCACACATAAAAGTAGTGAAGTATATAATAACGCTTTATGTTTGTTGACTAGATGCTTTCAAGCGGCTAGGAAATTTACAGGCTGTTTTTCTTTTAACTAATTATCATCGTTGCTTCATAAGAAACTAAAAAATGTCTATAAAAAGCCTTAGTTAGTTTATGCATTGAAATATTCTATTTGTGATGTTAAATTCCGTAAGAAGTTAAAATACAGTATTTTATTAAGCTAGTAATCAATATGCAGCAAGTGTAGTAGTATATAGTCAAGCAAGTAAGTGGGGTACAGTGAGATTATTGAGACAAATTTAAGGCTGCCATATTATGCCAATATGCCAAAGTAAGACATAAACAACAATTCAGAATAATATAGTCCTACACTACCCAATCGCATACATTCAAATCTTCCATTTATTTTTGAAATTTTTTTGGGAAACAATGTCAAAATAACACTTAAATGCTCATTGATGTACTACTCAGTCTACAGTTAAGAATAGGTGGAACGAAAAGAATACATGTTAAGCTAAAAAACTTTGAAGCTAAACAGTTATGAGTTATTATGAGGTTATGAAATGAGTTAATATTGTTCCATATCATACTGAGCTGATACAGACTTAGATTTTTCTTTAACTTTCTCCAACACAGCTACAAAAAAACCATCAGTTAGATCGTTTTCGTAGTCAGATTTGACACAGAATTCTGCCCACTCGTAGTTAGGATTTTCAGAACGATGAGGCCATGAAGGTAGAGCCTTTTTAACTCTGAATCTGGAATGTGGTTTATCTTCACTATCAAAATTGCTATTGCTAGCGACATTCTGTTCTTCTTCATTATCAACAGTTTGCTTTACGTAACCATCTCCCCATTCCAAAGCTGCTGCTATTACGTCTTCATTTTCTTCAGAATTAACTGAACACGTAGAATAAACTATTCGCTTGACATTTGGGAACTTCATTGCGTGAACGAGTAATTTTCTTTGATAAAACGCTAATGCCTTCAAACGATCTTTGGTTTGATGATTGGTTGCTCCAAAATGAACCTCGACACGATTGTACATACCTGTTATTAGTCATACAAGTTCAAACGTTAAAAATGATCAATAAAAGATTATTCATTTAATACAACCTGAGTTATGATATAAATTTAACAACTAGTCCTATGTAATTACCTGAACCAGAACATGATGGGTCCACTAAAATATATTCAACTTCAGGATGGTCATCAGGTCGAATATTTGTGAAATCCTTGTTTATGACAGATACATTTGTTACTCCTAATCCATCCAGCATAGTTTGAAGAGTTTCACACCTTTTTGAACTCTTTTCAACAGCAATGATTGATCCTTCGTTTTGTGTAAAGGCCGACAATAGGGAAGTCTTCATTCCTGGGGCTGCACAAGCATCTAAAACAACTCGTCCTAGTCTTGGTTTAAGAGCAAGAGGTGGAAGACAACTAGCCTGAAAAGTCAAAAAACAATTTTTTAAAGTTTGCTGCAAATTTCGAAATTCACATATTACATGGTAAGTGTGAAATATCAAAAACCTTCCACACCTTATCTTGTAAAACGAAAGTACCATCTAAGTACAACGGATGTTTAAAAAATTCAGTCCCGTTACAAAATACTAGCAAATTGTCTACGAAGTTATCAACAACAAAATCGTTGGGAGTCAGATTTCTGTAGTCAGTATCCTTCTGTTGAATCCAACCTTCTTCTTCCAAATAACTAATCGCTGAAACAAGGTCCATTTTAAGGATATTAACGCGAACGTAACGAGGTTTCTTCACATCAGCATACGTTTCTGAAGTAGGTTCTGTAGAAAAAACGTCCTTAGTCAGAATTTATATTCAAACAATTAACCACAAAATAAGCAATGAAGTGTCTGTACGAAGCTCCAATTTACCTTCCCAAATAGCTAATCCTTGAATACTTTTTACTTTACATTAAATATTTTTTACAGTAAGTACATTGAGCAGTATAGGAATGTTGTAAGTTATTAATCGCACACGGCAAAATATATTAGGTTAATTAGGTGGGTACATTTGTATTCTACTATTTTATTTTAAACTTTATAACAAATATACTTTTACTACTATTTAGATTTGGGTTAATCTTGTTTGGCTTCTTGATCCCTATTTTGCATTTCATCCCGAAATGCTCTATACGCATATAGGGCTATTAGAATCCAAACAGTCAAAACAGATGCAACAACCGGTATAAGAATAGTCAAGAAATAGTTTGCTTCTAATGATCCCGGAAAATATTCTTGGAGGATGTACTGCGTTCCGAAATAAGAACCGAAAGGAAGAGAAAACATTAAAATACTGAAGATGAACCACTCCCCCAACACAGAGTACTCGTCTCGCATCTTGGAGGATTTATCAATTTTAATTAATTTTAACAATGATTAAGTTTCAATTTGCAGTTCACTTTGGAATTTAGAATAGTGGCTTCTGATGAATTCGTTTTTGGCAACGATCAGGAAACGTTACTCTATAATATTCATGAAAAATTTGGATTTTATTTTTTTAAGTAAAGAAATAAGCTTTCAGCTGGCTCAGCTCAATAATACTGGTGTAAGCGTTGGAATCGTTGAAACACAGTAGAGAACTATTGGGAAGATAATTGCAACTTTGTACGGAACTTAGTAAAATATTAGCTATAGCTGAGAAGATTGACTTTGACTTGCCTTCACCCTCTTTGTTTCTATTTCGCCTCTCCAACTTATTTAAAATCTTATCGAATTTTTCCTGATAACCGGAAATCGTCGTTACAGGTTTCGAAGCACCTCCCAACCGCTTTTTACCCCAAATTAGCTCGGTTATCAGAATCTTAGTCAAGGGAACCTGTTGTGCTAGAGCTTTCTCATTTTCCAAGATTTTGGATTTCGATAAGAGGATTTCGAGCAGGTGGGCATGCTTTAGAGCTTCTGAAACCAAGGCTGTCAACGCCTTCACATTCTATACAAACATAATAATCCAATCCACACAACGTAAGTAAATAAATAAGAGGTAACTAATTTTGGCATAACGCGAAATACCTAAAAAGTAAAGTTAAACTGTGAGATAAAAAATACCGATCTGTGCGAATTGTTTTTAAAACATCGTTGTATCTAGCTCTTAAAAGAAAAAAATTAGAACAAAAAACCAGGGATTTACAGGATGTTTAAGGGCATGTATGGCATTTTTTAAGCCTTCCCCATGTTCCTCCACTTGTTTCAACGCTTTCGCAGCTTCTTTGTACAATCGAGGTACCTTCACCGAGTGACCTTTTTTCTCTCCCCCGTTCTGGTTAATGTTTGACTCTAACTCTAAATCCATCAGACTGCTATTCGATTTTTTCAGACAAAACGGTGTGCTTTTGATTAGGACGAGGACGGACTAGCAGACTCGTATCGGAATTATTCTGTATTCATAGGTAACTGCAAAAATCAAAAGGTTCATCTGTTTAATCTGTTACTTGTTACGTTAATAGTAATTATAGTTGCACTTGCACAGTACAATATTATAATGTGTAATGGGGACGATCGGACTTCGGTTCGGATTCGGACAATGACAAATGACCAAATACAAAATACCGCTGCCCACAAGCAACAAACAACAAACAAAGTAATCAATTATAGTTGACTTTGCAAATCTGTTAGCTGTAAAATTGAACTAGGATAGATTTGGAAATTGGAACGTACAATGAAATTCGAGATTAGTGGAGGGGAGGACTTAATTCTTTAAAGTTTAAAACGGACAAATAGAACCAGTAGGGCATAATTTGAAGTTGCACCTGTAGTACATATATAGTTGGCCAGAATTGACCTACACACACGTTCGTCCCATGGGAAAGGCGGTCCAATAGCCAAATTAAATTTGAAATAGTGTTTGTTGAGTCTTCTAAAGTTAAAAATGAAATATGACATGCGAAATTGTGAAATGAAAATTTAATTCATAATTAATTACCTTAACTAAACACAATCTCCAATTTCACAAGTGTGAAGTGCAGAGCAGATTACTGAAGAAACTGAAATTATTGTGTAACAAGTTTCTAATTCGAAACAGCAGCTAATACTAGTTTTATATTATTTTATCGCAAAATCGCAATCCACACCACAATCAGATTTTCCAGAATCTTCACAATCATCAGATATTCAAATTATGCACATGGTGGTATATTATAAAAAATTGTATTTCCCACTGTTTTCACAAGAATTATCATCATGTTGAGTGCAAGATTTCACCAGATTCACCATCATCAGCATCAACGCGTCTTTGTTCTTACGTGTATGAAATTATGACTGGATGACTACGAATTACTATGAAAAGTGAAATAGATGAATAAATGTCTTATCTAAATTTAGCAAATTTTTTACGAGGAATTAAAAGCAGGAAACACAGCAAGTTGAAGTTACTAATCTTATGAATCTTAAAGTCACGAACGATTCATGCAGTGAGATGAGATCTACGGTCATTTTTTAGAGCTGAAATGAAACTGCTGTAAAACTCCATTTAAAACCCCATGAGGAGTTTTTGTTTCAACCCTTTATAAAAAAGAGGATGCATTATGAGGGTGAAATAGTACAATATATTTCAGAAAATATTTAGTGAATATAATATGAAATATTGACCATTTTTTGCTACACATGCATTCTGCTTCTGACAATTTTTATGACTTTTCCCATATGTATTAAAACTGCTATTACATTTTATGTTGATGTATTCTTGGAAGTTTAACGTTTAACACATCAATTTTTGCAACTTGACTGTGTATTAATACTTACAAAAAAGTTAAAAGTTGCATTTTTGAAAATTAGCACAGGAATGGTTAGAGTTTGGGATTTTTTTTCAAAGCGACTCATAATAACTAGGGAGTCATTTAGAGGGGAGCGGGTTAGAATTTGAAATAGTATGAATGCATTTCATTTCATGTAATCATCATGAAACATTATGAATTAAATGTGAAATGATAATAAACTTTTAGATGATCAATTCAGGGCGGTGGGTAGTGTTGCTGACATAAAACACAAAACTTCATTGAATGGGTGATCATAATATCCTTTCAACTTTCAACTATGCATAAGCTATTCATGAAAATAAAATGGAAGACTAGAGATGAAAAAGGACTTTCACACTTCCTTTTATCATTTTCTATAGATAAAAGAATATGAATTAAATAAGCTTTTATATATATATATTTTGTATTTGGTTTGAAAAATTCATTTTAACTCTAAACAACGGGTTCAGAGGTTTTAAATATAAATAAACTACGATGAAGAGTTAATAAGTTAGTTAAACAATTTGTTGATTCTAGTAGAAATAGAGTCACAAGTCAATTCTGAATGTTTAGTAAGAAGTGCGGGAGCACGAGGCAGTTGGCGAAATTCACGGATCACAACCTGACCTTCTCCAACTTCTTCTTTGGATATTACCTAAATTTATACAAAAAATAATAATAAATTATACGTATTGTAGGTTGTACATAATTTTAATTACACTTATCTTGATTACATACCTGACCCCTTCTACCGTATGCCCTGAGTAAGTTAGCTTGAGGGGTGACACCCTCTCGCTTTTTTTCTAACTGATCTAAGGCACGTAATACAGCACCCGCACATTCAGCTTCCCAACTACACTTTTTCTTTCGATTCGGCCATATATATTTCGATGGGTCTTGTTCAATTTCTAACGTTAACCAATCTGGATTTGAAGAGATTTTTTGTTCGTTTTCTAATACTTCGTCTAATCTTGCCCAACTTAAATTTCTCCTGGAAAGAAAGACATTCAAACTTCATGATTAGTTAATCTATCAATTAGATACTTAATTTTTAGATTCGTACCTATGGTCGTCTTCAGAGCCTATTCCTGAATCAATTTCGTCATTCGGCCCTCTTCCGTCCCCATTACTACTAGAAAAATTAGAATTATCTTGCTCTTTTTCATTAATTTCAGTTCTTTCCGACCCTAGAAAAATCAAAATATTTATTCTACATGATTTTATGACAATTAAAAATGAAGTAATCATGAAATTAATTCATGAGATCAAATTCAAACCTTCGTAAGGTGGTGTTTTAGTACCCGTGCTTTCCTTATGATTATTATTTGGCTCTTCATGCCTGGAATTCATTATATTATTCCTCCCACCGTCTAACCATGCATGTTTTAAACATTTGTCGGCCGTCAGTCGTTCACTGTAAACATAAATAGATAACCCACAATTTACAATCTGAGCTTAAATTTTTCAAAAGCATCTTATCATGTCAATCAAAGCCATATTCATATCATATGCTGTTAAGCCCCAAGTGATTATGTTATTTTGATCAAGAGAAAGCAGCAAAATTTTTCCAGGAACGATGACATAAAAAATTAGTGCTTTGGTATATTTCCTTGATGGTGAAACGCATAGAGCAATGCAAATCAGCGAAGTTAATAAACAAGTATTGATGGTACACGAGTAAGGATCATTACCTGGGTTTTATAACCAACAGTTTTTCGATAAAGTCAACGGCAAATGAGGATACATTTGTGAAGTAGGAGGAAGGGAATGTGAGGGCTCTTTGCGAGATATTAAGGTAAGTCTCTTGTTTACAGTCACCTCCAAATGGAGATACGCCCGATAAAAGAACGTAAGTTAAAACACCTACGGCCCAGCAGTCTGTGGCTAACGTTAAAGGCTCATAGTTTAACACTTCAGGTGAAACATATTCAGGCGTTCCTAGTAACTCTCTAACCTATTTAGTATTAAAAAATAAAACAGTGAATAAAAAAAGTAAATAACAAAATAACAAAAACCACACAAATCATATAATAAAACTAAAATATAATGGTTAACCTCCGTCGCATTGGAGAGGTGACGACTTAAACCAAAATCACACAGTTTGACACGGCCACCTGGTAATGGGCCTGATACCACCAAGTTTTGCGGCTATTGAATACAAAACAGTAATGATAAGTTGTTAAATTAATGTAAAATTAAACGAAAACTGAAAACAATCTCACAATTACAGAACAAACTTTTCAAAACAACATAAAATGATGTAGATCATTATTTATGTGCCGGGCAAGGACATTATGATAATATTAAATTGTGTAAATATATTGAACACTTGCAAATTCACGGTCGAACGACAAATACTAATTAATTACTCCAAATATTCTACCTTAATGTCAAGGTGTGCGATGGAATGTAAGTGGAGGAATTGTAAGCCTTTTAAAGTGTCCTTAAGTACATCAACACATAAAGATTCTTCAAGGAATTCCTCTGCGTCTAGCACGGTTTGTAGGTCACCACCTTCTGCCCTGTAATATTATAAACATCGATTTTGATTTCAAATCTGAGCCATCTTCTCTTTCAAAAACCTTCAAGTAAATTATAAACACTTACATTTCTAACAACAGAATAGTGTCTAAGGGGGTTTCAAATACTTGGAATAAATGCACGATGAAAGGACACTCACGGGACATGTCCAGGACACAGACTTCATGCCAGATCTAATCAATAAAAACAAAAACGAGCAAATAGTTTTTTCTCGAGTTGATTAATTTTGTTGAAGTCTTATTGTGAGCCATGAAAATGCAATTAATTTACTGTTTGTTTGCGAACCTCTTCAGGGGATGCTCTTCTTCGTTTTCGAATATATTTGGCTGCAAACACCGATACTTCGGATTTATGGTGTGCTCTTTTTACTGTGGCAAACTTTCCTCTGTAAACAATATAATTTAAAAACATTTGTAAGTCATTAAAGTATTCATCAAGTCAAGTGATTTAATTCATTTTGTCATATGTATTATGCATACAACTAGGGATAATCAGGGATCAATTTTTTACTAGGCATTTTATTCAGATCGTAATTACTCTTCTAAACAACAATCTATTTTGATTTTGGTTTGGTAATAAACCTCTACGCTGCTCTGCATAAAAACAAACTAAAGGATAGCGTAGGTTGGGACTTTGGATGGAATACGTATCGGTTTCGGTACTGAAATGAAAATAAAACAAGCTTCCAACCAATTGTGTACAATGCATATGCACGAACCGAAAATAATTTCCATACATGGTAAATGTAATTCAGCTAATATATATAATATATTATTGCCAATAAGTCAAAAGCTTTCACCACAATCAACAATTTATTTTTAACAACACTTAAAAATAATATTATGAAATAAAAAAATTATTATTTACTTTATAGAACTTTCATTCATATAAAACACAATAAGATTAGATTAACTCGATAGCATATGTGAACCATTTCCACACATTTAAAATGTTCGATTGTTTGTTTAAATGATTTTGTGTATTATCATTTAAATCCAATTAGCTCTTCTAATCTAATTTAAACTTCAACCATGAACCCTTTCCAATACAATCTCAACCACAGTTAAGTATTCAGTTCAGCAGCATATTTATTTGATTAACCTCGACCCATTGAGACTATTGAACCTATTCCAAACATTAAATGATGCTAAAATGTTGCACAGAGTGTGTAGGGTTAGCAACTCTGCTGGATGGTAAACATAGTATACAAAAAAAGAAACTAATAATCAAAGACTTCTTCCAATCAAAGTTAATGATGAACGCATTTAAGGTTGATACTAATAAAATTGTAGATGAAGGAAGGAAAAGGACGAGTCACTAGTAATAATCATAATCGTGCTCAAACAATCAATAAAGATAACTCATGTCCATGTCTAACTATGACTGAAAATAGCCAAGCCCATGGTGTAAATTTAATCCGAGTTTTTTTTATTGTTCTCTTGCAACATTACACCAATTTTGCAAGAAATCCTGCTGTGTTCTTATTAGTCCCTCACGCAAAATCTTTAATCCCATCTCAATGTAATATTATGAAAATGGAAGCAAAAGACAAGACAAGACCAAATAATCCTTTCTAAAATACTAAAATTCCACCCACGTAAACTGAGTCAGTCACATCTCTTTTATTATTCTTCTTAATACAAATCAAACAATCTGTCAGTCAGTCAAGCTACCTTCCTACTAGAACTAGCCATCTTATCTTACTGACAACTCATGACTGTCCTGTAACCTATCACCAGAAAGGGAATAATAAAAAACGAAACTACTATACACTACACCAAAACTAGAATACAAACCAACAATAGTTAGTAAGACAAGACGCATCCATCGTCTATAAATATGACAAAATGATTTTTAACATATCCAACCTTGCCTTCGAGCAAAGTACGAAAACCCTAATTAAATTTAATGCAAAAACCTCCATTAATTCCAAATAGCATGTAATGAGTAGGAGAGCGAAACACCATTATCATGATAAAAAATTTACCAAATGTAGCTTGGTTCGTTTGTATCTAATCTTGGGAATGCATTCATGAAGTAAAGTAATGTAAGTTAAGGTCATCCCTTCGTCCGTCATTGTGAATGATGACTGAAAGAGGCAAAAAATTGTAAGAAATGGCTAGAATAAAAGTGATCAGCCCAAATTAAATAAAAAGCTCTGCCAAATCCATGTAATAACAATGCACATGGAATAAAGATTGCGGATAAAAATTATACTTTAACTTGTTCAGCCAACGTAACACCACAACATTCTTCGGCATTTTTTTTATATTATTAAATCTTTCAAAAGGAGCTATCTTAGGAGGCTGACTAAATACGACTAAAGATACGATACAAATACGATAATGTGCACAGAATAGATCCCCGATCTCTGTTCTGTGGATAATGTGGTGTATACACATGCTGAGTAATTTTTTTAATAGTACAAAATAATCTGAAGTAATAATAGTACTTAAACAAAAGATTGAAGAGACGTATGCCCACTTACACAAACACAACATTTTTTACGAAAAAATTAGATAACAACCCCAAAATCAAAACAAATATAGAATCTCCATTCAAACAACAAACAAAAGCGTAAATTATGTTTTATCTAAAGATTAAGTTGATTTCCTCATGAGAAACAATAATTACAATTCATAACTCAATGAAACAACGATGTATTTATTATATTTTAAAACAACTGTCCATTGTTTTAATGTCCTGCGGCTTAAAATGTTTGTGTAGCTTTATCATTATGATATTAACTATGTTTATACTTAATCATTCCTGTTCCAATAACACATAAAAACCGAAGCCATAAAAATGTTTTTTTAAACTGACATTGCGACATTACTAATAATATAATCTCCTTAATTGTTAGAATGTTTATAATTTTAAGAACGATACAAACTGATTGATTTCCACCCTACATTTACATCACTATTGACATTCAAGGGGATAACTAAAAGTAAATGTATTAATGCATTCATTGTCTTGTCTTATTATCACAGTAAATAGTAATTTAATCTAAATTCGGACATAGATTAGTTGAGACTTTTTGTTTCAATCCAGAGATGAAAAATAAAGTAATTCTTCATCTCTGGTTTCAATCTCAATAAATATTGATGTGGACTATTTTTATCTAATTTTTATCATGCCGCAGCAATAATTATCAGTGACCACCAGATACATTTCTCACGATTTCAAGTTTTTGGAATGCTACACAAAAAAACTATTTTCTCTTTAATCCTAACATAGTTTACTTTACTACTCATCTCTAGCTCCTGCCTTGATTGCTTTTTTGGTCTTCTGGTTGAAGTGAGGATTCTAAGAAAAACCGTATTATCAACAAAATTTGCCAGAATCGTACTTACTATTCTATTTATGATAAGTTCGGTCAATTCGCTGAGATACGAAAAATGACCAATGACCGGCTGACCTGTAGTCGTAAAGTCGTAATTCTCACGATTAATGTCACAAAATGAAGCTGAAAAATAAACTAATCACCGATGAGTGAGTTTTCTTGTGTATTCTAAAATTGGTAAATAATGTTCCATTAATGTTTGCTGCACAATATCAAATATACATACAATCCACAACTCACAATCGGATGTCGCCTGCCTGATGTTGATAAGAAAGGCAGGAAGATAACAAGAATAACAACATGGATGTTTATTGTTTGTTGAGTTTACATTTCTGAATAATTTATAAAGTTACAATTTTTCATTGCTTGCCTACATTCCTACACACATCATTTATCATGAAATCAATATGAACATTTATTTCCTGGAATTTTGAGTACATTTAAAAACAAATAGTTAAAAATTACATTTCACATTTCCATGTAAGTTGTAAAATTGAAATTAATACATACATAGTCCAATGTCCAAGAAACCATGTTTCAATTTATAAAACAATTTGGGAATTTCTCTGAAAGCCTTAACTTTTTATTTTAGTATTGTAATTGCATTAATAAAATCCAAGTTTATCTAAAATTATGAATTTGCTGGTAAAAACACTTCAATACACAATAGAACATTTCCCTTTCATTTATACTACTTACTACTTGTTGGGCTTGATTGTCTATTTCTAAATATGAATTAGGTAAATGAAATCTTCATAAAAACCATTATGAAAAAAAAAACAAATACTAACCTGGCAAAGGGTTGGGGTTCTACATAGTAATCATCGTCAATAGAAATGGGAGAAAGTAATTTTGAGCGACTTTCATCTCCGAGAAAAAGTAATCCAGACTTTTCCATCGTTCAAATCAGATCCGAAATAAATCCCTAAATCTCACCACACAAGCCGCAAACTCAAAACTCTCAACTCCGACTTCATTCAAATCCACCAAAATCCAGGACTCACAGTCTCAGCTTCAGTTCACAAAAGTTTGTAGAGTATATTTGACTTGAAAACACAAAAGTCCAAGACCGTTCCAATTCCAATTCACAATCCAACTTTCTTTATAGAATTTAGAACCCGAAACACAAAATACACTCCTTAATTCCCACACCATCAACCATGAGTGACGAGCTATAAATTTTCCATCCGCATCCGGTCAGACCAACCGAATATCAATATAACTTTCACAAACAAAACCATAAACTGACGAAACTGTTGACTGTGTTGAATAAACTACGTCCAGAGAACACAATTCCCAAAATTTCGAAAATCTCTTCACTATTTTACTTTTTTGTTTGAGAACTTTCTCCGTTGGTCTGCTGTAATTATGAATTTTACTTTGGTTCTAAAATTCACGTACAAATTAGGTTTACAGATAGTTTTTCCTTTAGTTCTGATTTCTGAACTGAAAGTATTTCATATTTTTATAAGACTTTTCTCCGTTTCGCTATTTTACACGCTGTGTTGTTCCGCTTAGAGCTCCCGCTACGCTCCCACGCCAGAATAGTTAGTTCTGGAATAAAATAATTCGCTAATTTCGTCTCGTAGTCAATTTTCGATCACAAATCACTAAGAAAATCTTGATCAATAATTTGACAGTTGTTACAAGTCCTTAATTTCTTCATTTTTATAAATTATACTGGCAGAAATATTGGCAGTGGCAGCAGTTGCAAAATTCCTTATATGTATTGATTCTCTTGATATTATTATTCCATGTCCTTCCTTCCACCTTCCAGTACTTCTCCAGAACAAGTAAACTTCTAAATAACAAACACTTTATTAATTCCCAATTTAAAACATAAATCACCTAAATATAAAAATGATATTATAAAAGAACCTTTTAGTAAACACACTGCTGGCTGGCAAAATAATTAATTCTTAACCGAAGAAGAGCATCCATGCTAACCAGAGGGTACTAAATATTTTGAAATTTAAACCATGAGCACCAAGTAAGAAATAAACGGATGGCTAGATTGTCGTTGGTGAAGGTGGAGCTTAAAAATTATTCAACAACTAAACACACGGCAGACACAACCACTACTACTAGTTTACTACTTGTACTTACTTACTATTCCTTTACGACCAAAAAAGTTACCACTACCACTGACTACACAACAAAATCTACGAGAATACAATACAATTTCAAGCAGAATTCTCAACTTCCACAATGTACAAAACCTCCTTTACTATTAGACCGAGTATAACAAGATGAAACTATGAGACCAACTGCCAAGCGTTGAAAATATGTTGAGTCGTTGAATCTATTGGATTTTGTATAATATCATGGCATTAGGCATTAGTGGCATTAGTTAGTGGCATATTATTATTACATAGCAAAAGCACACCAGAGAAATACTAGGTAAAGCAAAAATGTGTTAGTTTTGTTGTAAGCAA
>JAQGAA010000694.1:0-20111 GCA_034696425.1 Isotoma viridis
TTTTTCCCATTTTCCTTAGAGTTCACAGCAGAAATGAATGCAGAAGGATGCACAGTATGTTACCAAGGTGAAAAATGCAACTGTGTGATGGGTGTGAACCCTAAGTGGATTTGCCACTTTCTTTAACAGAAAATTACTGTTTTTATACAATGAGGCATTTTTTTCTGTATCTAGGGCTCTTTTTGTGAGGAAAGGAGACTGAAGATGAAGCGTTTGTTGCTGATCTCTTTGTTGGTGGTGGTGCTTTTCGTGGAAAATGAATTTGGCTACCCTGATGATGATCCTCCTCCTGATGCCGCTGCTTCTAATGATCCTCCTTCACCCGAAGGAGGATCATTAGAAGCATCATTAGGTGCCGTTGCAGCAGTACCTCCTCCAGCCAACGCAGCTCCTCAAGCTACGCCAGCTAATTCTGTGAGTGGACGTTAGGCAATAGTAGGGTTGAACGCGCCTAAACAATATACAGAGGTCAGAAGGTATTGTTTGTAGAATTTAATAGACATTTTATTTTACAAGTTTGCCACAGATGAAAATAATTATCTAAAAATGAAATGAACAGAGTTGCAGTGCTATGAATGTACGATTGGTCTTGAACGAGCAGAACCAAATAAGATTTGTGCTGGTACGGACAAGGTGGCCATGAGTGCAGTTGGTTACATTACAAATAAGCATCTAAGTAAGTTAATTTTTCGTTTAAGGTATAATTAAGGATTGTCTGAATTACGCACTTGAACTTGTGCAATGTCACTGATTTCTTTGCGGAAAAAATCATTTTTCACCAGTTGCGTCTTTGGGCAAATCTTAATTTTGATTAGTTACTTCGTTTCGTATGATAATTATTGAGCTGTGACTAATAATTTTTAAACTTACAGACCCAGATGCCCCAGTAAATGGGTCGTATTGGGACGAGTTTGGCAGATTCGTTCAAAAAAAGGGGAGGGGTGGAACCGCAGAACTTTTTTGGAAGCTAATAGTTTTCTCAAGAGGTTTCATACCGAATAGTTTTTTAAATAATTACAAAAAACTACATTCACCCTTACAGATCAATCAAGAATCAACCTCAACAATTACCCCACACGCATTGTCACACCCACCACTATCAGTTTACAAACAAATAATTTCAATATAATCCTAAGGTCAAAGTTCAAGTAATATAAAGCAAGAGAGCATTTATCCGCAAACAGTCCTTATATGATTTCCTTACTTTTCTAATTCCACTTGGATTCAAACGCAAAATAACTGTTAAGTTTTTTTTAAGTTATTATTGAATTTAGAGTGTGTGCGTGTGGTGTGAAACTAACAAAATAATCACTCACACCCAAAAAGAATGAATCAGCATCACCTTATAACATTGATTACCTGTAGGCTCATTCAGGAAAGAATATAAACCCCGCCCATAGCATAATATCTACTTTTAGCGTATTAATTCTAGTCAGAAACCCAATATGATAGGCTAACTCTAAACAATAATGACTATATAAAATAGAAAAGGGATGGCAAGGCAATAGAATTGGGTGAACCCCAAGATAGAGCTCAATAAGCATTAAGACGTTGAGCCCCCCTTGGGAGTTTGGTCTCATTAGGCCCAATTAACGTAGGAGGTGGTTATATTTGACATCAGTGACACCCCTGACCCCCCAGGGGATCATAAATGGTGGAGATTCGGGGTAGGAGATGACCGTTTGGGTTCAGGTCCCGATAGTTCACTCCGTGACAAATTGACCTTTAGTTAAAATTAAACGTTTATGTATAGAAATTCGAAAGCCTTTCACTACATATTGATCGCGAGTCCTCTTCTGTCTTTAATACATTTTTTTTGTCAAAAATGTCCAGCTACTGTTTAAGGTTTAAGTTAAGCTGATAAGAGTGTCCAGATTCTAGAACAATTTTATTTTTCGACGATTAGCAAAACACCTAAAACGAAGTAGAGCACCAATTTGAGCTCATAAGCCGAGCCCAACGTTAGTGCTTAGAGAAGTAACTTATCAAGGGTATTAATTAATAGGTTGATTGGTTGTTTAAATATTATTTGGATGTAGTTTTAGTTTTGATCTTATGCATACGAAGGCGTTACGAAAATATATAAAATTGTCAGCAATGAAATTCTTATTAGTAAGAATGGATAGCGAGTCCAATTTAGCGATTTTAAAGAGGGTTTTCTGGAACTTTTAGTGAACTTTTTCTGCCAGCTGGATAAATCAGTAAATAGATATTAAGTAAAAATTAAACTTTAGATGCCACAGGTAAAGCATTTAAGGAAAATAGAGAGCACCAGTTTGGGGCTTACAACTAAGCGGAAGTTAAGAGCATGTTAGGCGTTTGTAATTAAAGTTTGAATAAGTTTAAGTCACTGTACCTTAAAAAGAACCAAATCCTTTTTAAATAATAGCAAAGCCCTGCGTTTTTTACCTTTTAAACGCAATTTTATGTTGTGTTTTTAGAAATCAGGTTAATAAAATAAGATTTTATTCTAGCGTTATGGTTTTGTTTTGTTTTCCTGATTACTTTTGCTAGCGATGACGTTCAGCAGATATAGCGAACATATGTCTTAAAACTATTTTTCTGATAAAACTAGATTTTTACACATAAATCCCAGCAAGGTAACTTTTAATTGGCAGAATTTTTTTCAGGTAGTTTTTTTTATTGGCTACATCATATAAAATAAAATATTAGCCATTGATTAGCTTTTCAAAAGAAATAACCCTGCAGTTGTAGAACGTGAAAATTGGATTGAATTTATTAAGTAGCAAATTATGTAAACTATTATTAGTAATTACTAAGTAGGGCAAAATTAATTATTTCAAAGATAACTTAAATTTACGATTGCGTATTTCTAGATAACATTTTTTCCCCTTACGAAAGGACATTCAAAAATAATGGGCTTGGAATTTCTAAAACTATTGTTTGGAAAAATATACAAGACACACAAAGCCTGGGGTTTGTGCTGGCTAACCGAGCTTGCGGTTGTAGCAAATAAATTGAGCACCGAATAGGGGCTAAGAAATTTAAAATTTTCTCGTTAAATCTATGACGAACCGAATCATGGAGTATCATCTGCATTGAATTTTTGGCTTGAGGAATTGGTAATTTGAAAGAAGTTAAATTTTAACCAATATTATTCCAAACGAATTAAAAAAAAATAATTTCAGTAGGAAAAGACGGTTTTTTTTGTTTTCTGTTTTTTTTTTAATTTTTTTTATTTACTCCAAACGAAATTTCAGGAGATTATATTTTCCTCATTAAGTTCAAAATTTCAGTTAATTTATATTTCCGTATCTATAGTTCACTTTAGTTTAAAGATTTGAGTTTGACTAAAAAAAATTCAAAATGCAGTTAGTATGACAGGGTAAATATATTTCAATTTAATTTTAGGATAAAAATTACATTTAATTTGAAAACTATTACAATTTAGATTCAGGATTTCCGTTCCTAAACCTAAGTAAAAATTAGTGTGGGGCGATTAGTTCTAAACCATATTAAAGTTTTTTTTGTTGTTTTAACTACTTTGGTGGGTTTCAATAAATGGTAATTTTTTTATAACAAAGTTTCAAGAAAACTTTTAAAATTTTTATTATGGCCAAACAAACTTAATTACATCAGTTCCAGATAATTCGAATAGTTCATTACTGAATATTTTAATTCTATATTTCCAATAAAACCATTCTATGTTGTTAATTACTCTGTGTCACTATCAGAGTAATCAACTAACTCTTTTCAAATAGCCAGTTCTTCTGCTTGTTCATCAGTAAGAATTGTTTTCTGCTCCGTCTGATTTTGAAGATTATCTTGACCAGGTTCTACAACTCGATGCATTAAAAAGTATCTCATCGCAAAGTTTACCGGGGCACCTGACACCTTTAGTGGTATGTGATTTAATATGTCGTCCAAGAGACGAAGGATGATAAGGGACACCTAAATAGAACCATATATATATATATATACTTTGCTATAAATTCGAAGTAAAGAATTGAAAGAATAATCTAAATGTATAATTAATAATAGGAACCAATTTAATTTATCACAATCTTTTCAGGGAATCTTTTTTGTTTTTTTTGAATCCTTATATTGCTATAAGGAATCTGAAGAATCTGAATCTGAGTTTTTTCTTTTGCATTCTTTTGGCACACCATTTCCGCCGTTTTTTAGTACTTCAACAGAAATCACGATAAACTGGTCGACTGGTGGTGAATTTTCGTTACCTTTCGACCGCCTAATTTTTTTTCTAGACTTTGATCGTTTCCTAGCTTTGGTTTCTGAACTTTAAAGCAGTTTTTTTTAACCTCTTCAAAATTTGACGTTTCTTTATATTCTTCTTGGTTCCTTACGAAAGGGGTAGCTGAGGACCGAACATGTTGTCTAAAGCGACCTACGTTGATAAACAGGATTGAATGCTGGCATCAAGGAGCATCAAGGTTTACGTTCATAAACACTTGTGTGTTTCTTAGAGTCAACTTGTCATTCGTCAGCAATTTTGGCAAATTCTAACACAATTATTAAATTGGTAAATTCGAATAGTTCGAAAGCAGCTTGAATTATAACCATACCTTCGAGAAGCTGTTAGACTTTGGAGATGCTTTCCAAAACAGAAAGTCCATCATATCGTAGAGAATCATAGAAGGATTTGGTATCCTCGTACCTATGATTCTTAGGGCTTTTAAATGTAATTCACCCTAATCACAAAGCACCAGAATATAATTATTAGTTAGGCTCAACAAAAGGAAATCAAGAAATCGAAATTGAATCTGAATTTTACTCATAAAACGGTTTTTTTATAAAGATATAATAATTGTTTCAATATCAGTTGAAAAGTCTAAATCTTAATTACACTAGAGGATAATTATAATAAAAAGAAATTATCTTATATTACAAAAAGGAGGATCGGTAAAAGTGATGAAGAACGTGCCACCGTGTCTATCGAGAAATTTCTTCTTGATCTCTTCAGGGGTCCAAGACGGACTGCAACGTAGAAGGTTGTAAGGCCAATTCAGGTCCTTACTACTCATTTTTAAATTATAAGCAAAATTATGAGAACTTTAGTCAATAGAAGATTGATAACAAATGATAGTAGATTGATCAAATTCAGTCATTTTATACTTGATTGGACAGCCGGATAGAATAAATAAATTTCAGAGGACAACGGGTAGGAACATTTTAGTAATCATTGTAAAATTATATTCTTTTAATATGACTAAATATAATCAAAAGCGAGAGAACCTGTTAGAATGATCATAAAACCTTTCTAGTTTATGATATTTAATTCAAAGGACTTTTGTAATATAGAGCAGCACTGTCATATCATTATTTAACAGGAGCATTGCCTGGACTGCCTCTTATCTAATATAGCTTGTAATTCTCAATTAAGATACAAAATAACTTTGCAAATTTTCTCGCCACAACAAATCGCAAAAATGAAAAATCGCGTCCCGGATTACTTATTAATTCTAGTTTGTTCTAGTTAGTTAGTTTGTTAGTTCTAGTTCTTGGAAACTTTGATTCAATGATAAATAGTTCGTTTAATACAAATACACATATTAATTAACCTGCTTTTTTTGCGTTTTTTCTATGATCTTTACCATGATTTCTACCTTACCTTATGTACCATTTTACTTTGGCAAATCTACTACTAGTTCCTTTGTCTATTTTGATTCCAAATACTGCGGTAACATCCCACTCCTCAGTGGCAGACGCTACCTTTTTTCCGAATGAGGACTTTCCATTAGTTTTTGCGTGCCCACGGCTTACTCGCTTTGAATTACATACTTGGCCTTTTTCGACGTACAACGCTTCTTCTTCTGCTTTTGCTACCTTATTTTCTACTGCCTCTATGGATCCAGTTCCCTCAGTCATTCCCACTTCTTCGTTTCTTTCCGGTCCCATTTCCTCCTTAAAAAAACCTTTTTTCCTTTTAAACTTGTGTCCGTACCTCTTCACAAGGGCATACGCCCGACCTTTTTACAGAAGCTATCAATCAAGAAGAGACTTCAAAGTTTAATTGTCTGTATTGATTTGCCATACCATCCACTGTTATACTGATGTTTGTAAGTCCATGCCTTTTGTATGAATGTAGGGAGATTTCAATGTTTCCAGTTATTACTGAATCCCTGCAAACGGCGAGAATGAAAAACCTCGGCCAATTGCCAGAATAAATGCACTCAGTCAGTAGTCATTTGGATTGATCAGATGTTGTAGCTGCAACTAAAAGATCCACAATGCTGCTTCCGTCCTTAATTATTTTTCCACCAAGATTAATTTTACCTGTGGGTTCAATCTTGAAATCCGGTTTAGACAGAACAAAGTCAATCAGCCTCGCTGCTCGATTTTTCTGCTTTTCTGGTATTGATCTCAAACACACTTCAGGAAATGGATTTTCTTATTTACTAAAAGTATTTGTATTTATATTATAATAACTTATTATATTGTTTAGTTTTTTTAGCTGATGAAGAAATTTCGAAACCGTTCCTATCGGTGAATAAAACCTACGTGTAAATAATAAAAGCTTTTTGGTTAAAATCACTTATTTATGCAGCAAAAAATTTCATAGCTCTTTCACATTCACCAGGTCATATAATGCACAAGGGTTAAATGAATTGTCGACTGGTATTTCTTTAAACTAATAAATCGTCATCTTGACTACAGACCCACAACCCACATGATACAACATATTAAATGTAAATTTTAAAAATTCATTTTTAAGAGTAAGATTTTAGTTTTTTTTAAATAAAACACGATCTCAAATAATTTGTAACGTTTTAACCTTGAAACAACTTATTTACAAGTTTTTTATTTAAAACATATTAAAAGAAAAAGAACTAGCTGAGATTTTCGTTTCACTTCAAACTTCACAATCTGGTACAGTTGTTTGAAGAATAAAACCTTGCAGTGCTTAAAAAAGTTAAAATATTATAGTAGTCATTAAAATAATTTTGACAAACCAATTCTATACTACATTCAGTTCTTGCATTTAAAAAAATAAATGCAAAGCAAGTACCGCAAATCTACAAAGATGGTTGAAAAATTTGAATCTAGGCTTTGTGGGGTGAAATAACTCAAGTACTGATTCACTCCACCAAATCTCGCCACTTATTGCAAATTCCCGATCTCCTCAAAATCTTCAACCTAGTGTAAGCTTTTTTACCGCCCATGTAATCATAAATAAAAAAATTCTCGTGTTGAAATATTTTAATGATGATCGTATGCTTATTATCATGTTTGTCTGCACTGTCATGGTACATCGGATGGTGTAACAGAATTTAGATTTTTGCGTAAAAGTGTCAATTTTGTTTTGCATTTTAAAAAGGACTTTAACTATAAGATGGGAGATTAGATTCCAAGTGCTTACTATGAAAAAAGCAGCACATCATTAGGGGAATAGTGACCAAGGCTTACTTTTTTAAATAAAATACAGTGTCGAAGAGTAAATTCAAAAATTAACTCGTTTAAACGATAAATCCAGAGTTAATGTCATTCCCAGACCAAAACAGATTCCCCCCTGTAAAAAGATTAGGGTTGTGTCCATTATGTAGTGAATGCAGGCATGTGTGCTATTTTCCAATGAGAATTTTCGAAAAAAAAAATTCCAAAAGGTGAGTTTTTGTGTGAGATTGGTAGATGGAGGTTCAAAAATGAGTTTTACGATAGGTAAACCATCTCAGTTTGTTAAATATTTCACAGAATATAAAAAAAGTGCAAAAAACATTAATAAACCAAATAAGCTGAACAACTAAATAATTTCTTATTTTACAACTTTATACAAAAACCCATACTACCTGCTGAACTACACAATACATTTCTGCTCTTCGCATAACAGAATATTATTCATTATACTTGAGTCCAAATGAGTTGGATGATAAAAATTCGACTGCACTTTAAATATCAAAAATTTATGAAAAATGCAAATTATTCTTTCAACATCTTTTTCTTTACATTGACCAGAAATCTATTCATTTACATTTTTGGCTTATAATGAAAAAGTCACAAAAAAACCTTTTTCTCATTTATTAAGTAGCGAAAGCTACTTTGTGGGAATGCGATGTCTCTCTGTCCGTCCGTGAAATTTTTCGAAAAGAAATTGCAGTAGCTTTTGTTTTATTGGAATAATTTCAAGGCAATTGGTTTGTTACAGCACAAAAATTGAACCGGATGGATGTAATGCACCTCAAATTTTTGGCATTTCTTCAAAAATAAATGAGCAGAAAATTCATACTGAGGGGATGGTGAGTCAATACTCACAACGTAAACCTTGTTTATATTGTGGAAAGAAAAAACTCCCTTGGTATTTTCGGTACGTCAAAAGTTGTTTTACATTGTATTTTCTATGGTTTTATTTTTATTTTTTATTCCATACCTTCAGACAAGAGAGAAACCGTGCTTGAACAATAGCCTTAAACAAAAATCAAAGCTATAGAGGCTCTTATTTATAAGGACACAGCAATTTAAAAATTTGGTGATTTTGAAAATCTTTTAAAAGAATGGAGGAGGGCAGATTGGAAACGCTGAAGCTCAGATGTCAACTCAATGTAATAACCACCAAAAAAGTGTGGTAAACCCAATGTCAGTAAGTTTGCAAGGAAAATGTGCGGAGGATTCTCAGCAACTTAATGTTTAATGTGAAAAATTTTTTTGCAAGTGAAATGAACTTAATATAAATACATTAAATAAATGTGCCATTAATTAAGGAGATTGAATTAAATGTATTGAAATAGAATAAAATGATATGATCTTGTATTAACTGTCCAAGTTTTCAACATGCCTATCCTGCTTCCGATTCTAAGAAAGCACAAAAATTTATTTGTAACATAAACATAACAATCTTTGATAAACAAAACACTGAAATAGCACGTCCAGGCTAGATACAATATAGCAGATTAGCTATTGTTTTTTGAATATCTATGCATTTTAAATATATTTTTGATGGTTATTTCTGAGACGAATATGACATGTTCATTAAGAGAACCGTCGACTCTCTCGGTAATTCTGTCAATGTAAGTCACCGTCACCATGAGTGCACTGATTTGCTAAAAATAATTTATTCCAAATCCATAAATCAATAATTCAGTATTTATACCTAACAATTATGAATTCTTAACTACGTATTTAGAATTCCTAACTGAGAATTCATTCATTCTGAAGCATTCAGAATGTATATTTCCGAATTCTTAATTGTTACTTCCGAATTCAAATCAAAGTTTACACTTCTGCAACCAGGTTTTATAATTCAGAATGAATACTTCAGAATTTATAATTAAGAATTCATAACTCAGAATTTATGATTCAGAATTTATAATTCAGAATTTATAATTTAGAATTTATAATTCAGAATTTATAAATAAGAAATTAGAATTGTACTGAATAATTCATATTTAATAAACTTGTATTAATTTAATTTAGAATCATCTGGACATGAAAAACTTGGTACCCAACCTGCATATGGAAATTTAACACCCGGACTTCCTTATGAGGATGCCATCCGAACAGGTAAGGATATACTCAATTATCATGAACTTTTGACATTTTAAATAGCTTCATTAGCTAATGACAAAATGAGATATTTTGAATTTTTTTATTTTTATGATTTCTTGAAGTTTAATTGATCAAGGCAACATTTCTTGTACTTTTTACCTTACATTAGGTTAAAAAATGCATTGTTCTTGAATTGAAGTAGAGAAATTAAAAAATACTTTCTTAGAATTCAGCATAGCTGAATAGCTGAATAGCTGACAAATTAATTCACAGAACAAGATGCTTCTCGTGATGACAACCCCAGTGTCCCACCTGATCCTGTAGCGTCAAATGAGGGTCCAACAGGCGTGTCTCTCCGCATTTTGCGAAACGTTACATGTTGAAACTCCAACACCAGATTTTTTAAAAGTTTACTGAACAGTGACGTTGAGACGACGTTCGAAATTTATCTTCTCTTTGTTGTAACCCACTTTTATTTGCTTGTTACCAACGTTAATACGAACTGTTAGTAAATAAAGATACTGTAAAAAGTGTAAAACTTTTTCATGCTAGAGATCTGAAGATTAAATAAATTGGGTAGGGCAATTAACATTTTCTTCTTCTTCAATCATTCGTGCCTTAAAATACTTCAAAAATACATGAGATATTCGCTAAAACGGATTTGGCAAGCTGCAATTTTTTAAACAATTATTACGGTAATTTTTATTTTTGGTCCCATTTAGAACCAAACTCATAGTCACAAAATGTTACGAAAACTACGGCAACAATGTATGCCTGCTTTAAAAACTATAAAATACAATACAAAGTATTGAGTTTGAAAGAGTCAAATGTTATTCTCGGCATTAAACCTATTCAATTGATACAGCGCTGTTAGTGACAGTGACAGATTCGTCACTGATGCTTACAGCTTTGCTGCGAAAGCTGAAACCATTTAAATACGTCATTAGTTGGGAAATATGGTTTTTAACTAATTTGTTTAAAAAATGACTATTATGCGGTGCTGATCTTTGCTGGGAGATTCATATAGACTTCAGTACTCGCGATCTAATTGCGTCTCCCTGTTCTGATTAATCTGTCGCCTGGCAGCCCCAAGCATGATAGGATATTGATTAGGTTGTATCCTTTTCAAGTAACTTATTTATTTCAACTGATTGGTTTACCTCAATTTTTAATTACCCTCGTTTTGCTATATTATTATTACCTTCAGGGTCCATATTTCAGCTAAATAGATTTCAGCAATTCTGTATTATCACAATTTTCCTTCTATCGTTTGCTTTCATTGTTTAGCTATAGTTAATTTTTATTTTGTTATTTCTTGCAACATTTCATTTGTTTAAAGTAATAAATCAGTTAAAAATAGAGCCTACGACAAACTTTAAATAGATACATTATAAGAAAACCCTTTACAACATACACATTAGGAAGAAAACCTTCTAAACCTGATAAAAAACATTTGTTTTGTGTTTTCATCCTTGGAAACGGAAAAAGTGCAAGTAATACAATGAACTCATTTATAATTTTTCACTATTGAAACGAACCATGAAGGTTTTTAACACACCTTACTATGAAGTGGAAATAAATGTGCAAATAATAGTTTATGAAACTGCCCAAAGAACTAAAAAGGAGAGCAGTTATTTTATGCAGTCAAAGTTCATCAAAGGACAAAAACAATAATTCTAAGGAAAAAATAGAACGTTAAGGTTTACATAATATACACATGACATATAGCTTTTACAACACAGTGTATGACTTACAAACACTCTTCAATACATAAATCTTGATTAAAAATAAATAACGTACTAGCTATTATTAAAAATTTGTTCAACAACATGAATTTGTACTTAATTTATCATTAAGAAATTAGGATATAATTCGAAAAGAATACCGTTCTGAATTCATCTACAATGTGTGTATTAAAAGCTTTGCAATTTTATTTGAATTACCGAGACGCTGAATTAACGCCTTTTTCAAAGTTAATCAAATGCAAACAAAATGATACATCTGATACAACCAGCATTAAAATAAAATTATTGCTAAACAACACAGTTTTTAATTTAGTTTTTTAGTCTGCAGCAGGATTCTTATAAATCAATGAATATTAACAAGTTAAACGCATAGAACTTCATAGTTTTGTTAATTGTGGTAATATGTAGGTAATTATACCGAAAAAAGAATGTACGACCAACAATTGTCCTTTTTCACTAAGCAAATCAGAACAAGTATTTATTTAAAAATATTTAAACTATGAAAAAACCATTTACAAAGTTGTTAAAAGGAATAATTAATATTATACAAACAAGGTATACATTTTTATAAGCAAAAACTATAGTAAAAATTTAATTTACAGATGCAATAAAAGTCGAAGGGAAAAGGCTGCTGCTGAGTGTTGAAAACGTGAAGCTGAATTCAACAAACAACAAAGGATGAAAAACGGCGAAAAAAATGGTGAGGATCCATTTTCTAGTAAAATCGAAGGGAAAAGATACGATAACAGGAATTACATAAAAGGAGAACGTGGATAGACTAAACGGATGCACAAATACGCTAGTTACAGAAAGGCAATTCCTTTTTCAAATCAACAAAATACTCATGAAAAAAGGACGTGTCCCATGCTGTAGCTGTTTCCCGTCATTATGTTCGTTGCCCAAAAGAGCAATCTTTCACTATCTCGAGGACTGCGTTTAATGTCTACAGAATCACAGCGTAAACGTAGTCATATATGGACTCGACTTAAAAACTGAAGTTCGCTTTTCTTGCTGTTAAATTTTTTGAAATCTCCCTTGTGTGCTTTGTTTTTAGGTACAGCTGAAAAAAACGTTGAAGGCCGCTGTGTAACATAAAGGAAGAAACTCTGAACTCCACGGCTACAATATAAACGTTCCTTCCGGATGTGTTCAACTGTAAAACGTAGATAATGAACTTTTTTTTGAACCCATGCACTGAATCTCTTTAAGAACGCTTTAAATCTTTTTTTTCTAAAGCTTAAAATAAACACGAGATTATTGAAACCAATCTACAAATTTCTCAAAAATCGTAAAAGTTTTGGAGAATCTTGAGAACTTTTCAAATATTTTTTCCGTCACAAGCTCATCCCTCAAAAAATTATATTTTTCAAAAATTAAACGCTCTCAGCTACGGCGGTTGTCGGAACTTTTACTACAACAACGAATTTTCAGTACGTTCTCGTTTCGTTACGTTTTTAATTTTTCTAAGCAAACAGATTCAGTAGAAGCTACTAATCTATACATTGGTATGTAACTTTTTGCACTTCACACATACTCAGTGGTTATCATTTCCAATTTTAAATTAATAGATCACACCGTTGTTGCTACAATCAAAACCACCGTGTAATTAGATCGCATGCCTCCGGCGACATTGTTTTAACCCTCACGCTGAATGATCATTAAACCGTTGTTTTGTAAAACCCAAAAACAACAAGTAATTCAATGCTATAGCTATAGCTATTGCCACGTTGTTGGTTTTTATAGCAATCGAGAATTCCTGGAAGATACGTCGTTTTTTCAGGAATTTTTAGTTAGATATGAAAGCCTTTAACTTTTGAAACAATTGTAAATTTAGTTATTGTAACTTAATCGTAGTCGCACTACATACTATTACGGAATATTACTTTTCTCTTCTAAAACTAAAATCATTCAAGACTTTACGCAAACTAAAAGAGCTAAGAATTGTAGTTACAAAGTTTTAAGGCGTTTAAGTATTAACTTACATTATCCATTCTTTTAGACACAAAGATAGAAATTAAGTTTTTCATTGCCCTTTGAATTACTCAAATCCAAAATTCAGCCCTTCGAAAGTTTATTTCACTATAGAATTGTTTTGTACTCTCCATCGAACATCAGTTGATTTACTTACCCTTTACAGTTAAAAATACATTGCACTTAGTTGACTTTCGATTCGAAATCACAAAATTTCTTTAGTATCCTCAAATACTTGATTAAAGGTCAGGCACTTTCTTAAAACTCCAAATATAATACCGGAGCTTTGTTATTCTCTTTTTACATTAAAAAAATGAATGGCGAGAAATGCCCCTTTTGAAATTCACATTGCAACGTTCACATTGTATTTGGATGGAAACCTGTATTGGACATTTATTCAAACATTTCTTTTTATGCTGAGCAAACAATTCAGAAATCAAAAGTCATAGATATGTCACGTTGCTACGTTTCTCATAATTCTTTTTGTATTGTTTTCAAACTTGAAATTTTCAATTTAAGAATATTTTTGCAGTTTTTAAACACAAAATACGGAAAAAAGTATAGCAACTCAAGGATAACTATTATGTACTAAGGCCAAATTTAGAACATGGATTAAACAATTAACTCTATTTACTTTGGCTTTCTTCAAACAATTCTTTAAAAAATTACATTGTGGAGACCACAGACTTATCTCCATCTGAAGTTAGTCAGTCTGACTGCTACTCCATCCGCGTTTGAAACAGAATTTGGATGTTAAAAACGGTAGTACTTATTCAGTCTGTACATTGACCTATTTCGGGTTCTACTTTTACACTAAAACACAAAATTTTTGAAGCGAGTGGAGATACTCTTCAAGGTCTCTAGTTTATGCGCTCGGCTATTTCAAAGAGATTACTTAAAAGTGTTTAGATTGTTTAGGTTAGGAGTTAGATGCAAGTAAATGAGGGTATGCATGCTTGGATGATTCAGGATGCCTACTTGCCTAGTTTCGAGTGGATATGAATGTGCAGGATCTCGAGGGATTACAGTATATGCTGTAACGAAGAAATGCAAAACACAGGTAAGCAATATAAGTAAATTTTTATACTAATAAGTTACTATGAAGTAAGCAGTGGGTTGCAGTAGATAGTGGATTATAAAGTAAGGCTGATATGGTGTGTATGAGAATGACCGGAGGGAATGACGAGGATCATAAGGAGAGCAGCTGAGAAACTACTTGAATCAGGAGGATCTAAACAAGACCATCGGTAGTATGGGAACACGCTCAGAAGGTATAACAACACTGCTGGTATTAGATTAGTAGAATAGCATAGAATAAGTCTATGTATAATATGAATTGGCTATTGAAAAATGTATTGTATTGAATAGGCGTTTTGTTTGTCATCATGTCATTTAGTCATTATGATGTCATCATTCTCATCCACATTAACACAATGCTAATTTTAATTGATTGATTTTCTAATAATTTAAAGTGCCAGAATTTTTATGGAAATTGTTTAACTATGACTACTAGTTCTCAACCCTATCCCCTCTCTCTAATGGACCTGTACATACCGCCCTTAAATCTTGCGCCCACACCACGAAGAAAGTCGGACCCAAGGCAATCTTCTCAGAAGGATGAAGCCGACACCGGAATAAACGAAACCAATACCCAGGATGATGACGGAAGAAAAACCCTTTACCCCAGTTGGAAGATTGACCACAATAGAACCGGACTTTTAATGACAAATGACACAAGGCAAAATTCGTCGAGATGACGATAACCCAGAGAGAAAAAGAAAAACAATGACCCCGAGTTAATGGAAAGACTTACTCAAATACTGAAATCCAAGATTCTTCGAAAAGGACCCGGACGACCAAGGAAAAACTTCCATGAGCTAACAGACATCGACCCCTAAACCGTTTCTGTGACGACTCGATGAAAATACATTAGAATTGGGGAGGCATTCAGGAGTAGCACAAAACTAGTGCCCAGCAAATTTACGAATAGGAGAAAACGAGGGTGCCCGTAACGATCCGCCACAAGATTTGATTGACCAAGATAAACCTGAAGAAATGAATAAATATCTGTTAAAAATCCAAGTGCTGAAAACCAAGATAACAAGGAAGGTCCTAGAATAATTTTACCATCCAAAAGAAGATTAAAGGGGTTTCGCACTTTTCCTAAAATACCTTATATGAGTAATATTCTCTAAAATGCTTGGAAGGAAACCCGAGGATTTGAATAAGACAAGCAAGATTAAAGAAAAAAGAGGGTTTTTTGAAACAAAAGTTGAAGACCCAATATGGTCGACTGAAGGCGAAGAATACCGGCCGCGGAGATCAAAACAAAAAATTGGAAACCCCGAAGACTGGCGTCCGTATTCTAGGACTCAGAAATTATTTTTGATACTCTTGAAGCCGAAAATTTATCAGAAACAGCAATGAAGGTGGTTCTAACGGATGATTGAACCTCCCTCTACTATTGTTGTGTTTGCTTTTTAAGTTTAAAAGCAAATAAGTTTGTTTAGAGCTGAAATTGACGTCATTGAAATCAACGTTTACGTATTAAAGAATCTTCAAGTCAAGCAGTGTGTAGTAAAAATTATATGTCTTGTAAACCTTAACGTTCTATTTGTTCCTTAGAATTATTGTTCCTGCTATTTGTTATTTGAGTACCATGAAGGTCGTTATATGGAAAAAATGGTGTAGAAGACAGATATGGAGGTGGTGACCGTCGGGACAAGGATCGGGGTGATCAGGGGTACGTTGACTCTAGAGGAAATGGACGACGTGAAGCAGGAAGCGACTCCAGAGCCCAGAAGTCATCAGGATTACAAGGACGAACTCGCAATGTCCCGACCAACTTTGTTACGGATTATCCACTATATCCGAATATCAAATATCGACCCTCATCTATCACAACTAAGTTATTTAAAGTTTTGGTGTAAAACAGTTTCAGTTAAAAAAAGAAGGCGTACATTTACAAAGTCCGCAAAAGAAGCCGTAATGCGCTTAGAATACGAATCAGTCGAAAACGATGCAACAAAACGCTAAGTAGATTTTTTGAAAAAGAATTTGTTGTCGTCTGAAAGAAGGTACTTTCGTAAACCTCCCGGTGAATCAACGTTACTCCAGTAGCACCTAAGTCCGTATTCTCAAACGAATTATCCCAATTCGGTGTAGAAGTAGCCTTCCTGTAGCACTAGAAAAATCCGTTGAAGTGGAAACATTTTGCTAACAATTTTCTCTTAGAGTAGGTGTGCTTGACAAGGATAGAATATATTGATGGAATATTGAATTATTTGCCGAAAAGACATCTTTCAGTTTACTAGCAAAAATTCCAAATTATTCTTTACTTAAAATTGTATTATTTAAAAGCTGCATTTAAACGAGGTAAAAGAAAATAACTCATTGCAAGCACAGTTGAAACAAGAATGAGAAGAGAAAGAAAATTTCTTTATGTATTCTGGTGCAATAAATGCACCGTGTGAACGCATCCGGTTACCTTCATGCGTATTACATACCTCTTGGCGGCTGTAAGTCACTCATGACCAGGAATATAAGATTATTTTGGCGGAGGAGGCGGCTGTTGGCTGTCGATCATACATGTCCCAACATGGCCGCCATACATTTATGGCATACCTTTTATAAACTGAGGGATACACAAATACCTAAAAATCTATCCCTCACATAGTGGGGAATTACGTCCACCACATTACACAACCCACTGAGGGAATGCTCCCCCCCACATCATTTACGTCCTGCCGGGAACACAAATGATCCCAGTTTTTTTAGGACGGCGGCAGTGGCGGCTGGTACTTCATACTGTTTAGAGGTCAAATACCTAGTTCTAAAGATTTGCGTTTGGTAACCGACCAGACAAGTTAAAGATATTCAAAATGTCTAAAGTAGTCGTGTATTAAATATATTTAAATCTGATTTTAAAGGTGTGCATGTTTTCTTGTGGGATTGACCTTAGTGAGTGGAATTTTGTTAAGTTTTAAGATGCACTGGCAATAACAGAAGCCATATTAACTTGTAGTTTGTCAATTTCGATCATTCGACTTAGGATTTCCTTAGTTATTTGTTTGAATTAGAACCCCCGGAATAACCCCTATCCCCCCTAAATAGTCTCTCACGGTCTGCAAGGTGAGTAAACCCCTGAGTAAATCCCCAGACCTGTAGTGTATTTTTCGAATATGTGCATTTTTCAAAGCTCACCAAAACAAAAAAATTCCGACGTCATGTCGTCATTAATAAGTTTGCAGATAAATTGCATGATTCGTAAGCCAAAAAATCCTGGTTTGACGATTCGCTAACGGTAAGTTTCTTATAAAATGTAATTAAAAGAGACTTTTTCTCAACGAATACCTGATATACCTGACTCGCTAGACGAGTACGTAAAACCGGCAAAGCTGGTGGGTTCTTGGAAGTGAAAAGTTAGAAATTTCGGATATTAGAAAACAATATCGATCTAAATCCTATGATTTGCACGATTACATATCAATTGATGACTTTGCAATCTTAAGTCACATGCTAAATTCAAGCGTTCTAGAGATGAATTAACTTTATATATTCAAGGTAACATAACAATTCAAATTTACAAGATTTACAATTTTCAAACTTGACAAATAATCTAAGTTGATGAAACAACTTAGATTAGAGCTCAGTTCACAAGGACTAATAAAAAAACTCCTACAAAAATAGGATAAATTTGTTGTTCACTCTGAAATAGTTTGTTTTATGAGTTTGTTATCTTTAACTATCCATTCGTTATCCAACTGTTTATTTACGTTTGTACGTTGCAACTTTCCATGGATATTCTTAAGCTTGTACACAACGTATTCTAAGTATTCCTCGTAATTGACCGTAGGAATATTTCTCCTTGACAGTTTCCTCTACCACATTGTTATATTAAATTGGTTTTTTTCGTTAATTTTTGTCTTCATTTTCCTTAAAATTTTTAATTTGAAAATAATGTTTAGAATATCGGGTTTACAAAAAAATTTGCCAATAAAATAAAGGACAAGAATATATGATAATCATAACGGTAAAAAGGACAAAAATTGAATAGATAGAGTTCAGAAAGACTTCTTAAAATGACTATCTAAAAACCCAGAGGTAAAAAAAATTCGTTGTCTGTCAAGAATTGAATACTTGATATCATTTATTATTTTATTAGTCAATAAAAAGATGACAATCCGGAATTCGTCCTCAGAAAATTTAAAAGACGTCAGATGGCTCGTGACAAAATTCATAATCTATTACAACTCCGATACGAGTTATCTGAATTAGTGAATGAACAAAAGAAAAATAATTCCGATGAACTGTACGTACGAATACAACATAAGCCAGATGAGCCTTTTCCTACCCCAGATGAACTGAAATCACCCCTTTCCCCTTTTGGTATGGCAGTATATAGTCCCTTGACCATTCATATCTTGGTAGTCCCTTAAATAAATATGTTCACGAGAAAAAAGTGGTTATTCAGCTCCGGTCTGCTTAGGTTTACACACTGTGTATGGCTTTTTGTTAAGATGGTTTAAAGCAAATGGACATGTACTGCATATCATCAGTGAAGGAACTTGTTTTCTTATAGAATACCAATCTTGCAATTTTAGCTTTTGGAACGTGACGGACTCAAACGTTCTAAAAACATCCCATTATTTCATTAGTCCTCCGGGTCTGGTACTAAAATAAGAAAGCTGGTAGGAGTTAGAGAGAAGCTTCTCCCGTAGTTTCTAACTCCAATTTCAGTTTATATTTTTTATTTCACTCTCTATGTACACATACAATATATTTATTTGTAATTGAATACACAAATGGAGCAGCTACATTTTACCCGAGTACATAATCATTGCAATATTTTTTAATCAGTAAAAGTTTTATGTGTGTTCCGTATTTAAGAGTGTTACTTTACCGAGAAAAGCATGGAATGGAAGGAAGAAGGGAAATTTGGCGCTTTTAACCAAGACAGCTAATAAGGTTTAGTACTAACTTTACTACTTACTGCTGTTACCCATGAGTTAGAAGATACGGGTGAAGCCAATACTCTCGCTCCTACCTTCTTGCTTATTTTTTGTATTAAAGCTTCTAATTAATCTTCAAAATTTGAGCTAAAAAAAGGTGGACAAATCAAAAGTTTGAAAAACTGGACAAAAATTACAAAAAAATCATTTAATCCTTCTAAAAAAAACTACAAAATAACAACAATATTGAGAAAATGAAATGCGAAATTCAGTAACATTTTCGAATTCGTATGAGAGAAATTAGATAAAACATTAGAAAAAAACATGCGGAACAGTACTGTCTCGCGTGTTTTTTAGCTATATTTTCAAAAAGCCTTGGCAGCAGCATGGATGCCTGGCTAGTTTGTTCCCAACTTGGGTTTTATTACGCTTACTCGTAGTAAGTACAAAGATATGGGTTAAGTCTCTACGCTCGCTCTTTCCCTTTTTAAGTCTTCGTAGTCCGGAGCAAAACCCGCTATAAAAGATATAATGAAAAGTGTCTCTAAGCCAGCCAAGCCAAGAGAATTTTTAAAGTACCCGTATGAGGAATTGTAAGAGTAAAAGGTCACCATATGCCTCACCAGTTGTTCTCGTATATGGAGGACACAGGGACAGTGATAAACCAAGATTTCGTGTAGACATGCGCATTATAAACAGTAAGATTGTACGCGATTCCTATCCTTTGCCCACGTGCGACTCAATCGACAAATTCTTTGCAAGGAAAAATGTATTTTACATCAGTAGACTGCGAAAGGGGTTTCCATCAAATAAAGCTCCACCCGGATGACTGATATTTAACAGCGTTTATCAGTACTTTTGGGCTCCATGAGTACCTTAAGCTCCCATTTGGGTTGTTTAACTCGCCTAGTATCTTCCAAAGAATTGTTGACAAGACTCTAGCAGGTCTAAAATATCGCTGTTGTTTAGCTTACCTTGATGACAT
>JAQGAA010000695.1:0-20102 GCA_034696425.1 Isotoma viridis
AGCGAGGACACAAATCTGATGGAACATTTCTAGGGTTTTTGTAATATAGCCGACTACTTGAGTACAGATCTGAAGAAGTTCGATGCCATGCTGAAACGGAAGCTATACAAAGAGTAAAAGGTGAAAGTTAGTGAAAGCTATTTGTGAAACTTATAATAAGTGGTGCTTTTAACACCGATATGGATGAATGAGATTCCATTTTCTTCAAAACAGATTATTTCATTTAATATAATGGGATAATTTAAGCTAGGACTTTTTAATTTTAAGTCTTATTAGATTTATAATTTATAATACAACAGATTTTTTATAACAGTGGTTTTCTGCGATTAGACAAGTGAAAAGTAATTCAATGATATTTTCATGTTGTGTAATTACCTGAGATAGATAGGCACAATACCCACGCGACAAGGATTTCTGTGAAGGTTGAGCGTGTCATCCTTGTTCGAATGTGCTTTTTGTATTTAAACACACTACTACAATGAATTGCACTTCATGGAACCTTCCACAAGACTGAGCTGGACTGAAGTAAAAGCATCAACTTTCACTGAAAAAAAAGATAGAAACATACACACGAGGTTTTGTGCTTTCTGTCTCCCCGTCTATACTGACTTTTCTGATAGATCTGTACTCAAGTAGTCGGCTATATTACAAAAACCCTAGAAATGTTCCATCAGATTTGTGTCCTCGAGACGAAGCACAAGCTCAATTACAAGGAAGAACGTGCCTACGGAAGTGCACTTCTGATGAAGACTGTAAAAGCAAAAGAAAAAAATGCATCTGTGACGGAGCATGTGGTCTAAGTTGTGTCAAACCAGGTATTAAATTATATGAAAATGAATTCTCAAACCCTCAACCTTTTGGTAATTTAGAAGTTAACTTTTGAATCGACTTTCATAATTATTGTCCTGTAATAAAAAAATATCGAATAGAAAGAGAATGTCCTGATCCCCAACCCCCATCTGAACTTGGAGAGGTACAATCCAGTGGCAAGATTTTTGGCTCAAAAGCAATGTATATCTGCCCTGATGGGTTTAAAGTCATTGGAATGGAAGAGCGAGTTTGCCAAGCCGATGGTACTTGGAGTGGTACACCTCCGTCATGTCAGAAAAATAGTAAGCTGGAAATCTTTATTTTGTCTCTTTGTCCCACTTAGCACATGGATGAAATTACAACTTTCTCTAATCTATATTAAGAAAATGCATATTATAAAATAAACGTATTATTTGGTTCATATATAAATAATGTTATGTAATCATAACTAATTGATATGCTCTACTCTAAACTACCACATCAAAATATAGCGTTCTGTACGGAGCCTCCAGTAATAGAACACGCAAGACACAATGGCCCTCTTGACCAGAAAACATTTGACCTGGACTTTTCTCTCCAGTATCAATGTCTTCCTGGATATATTACAAAAGGATTTGCAAGAACAAAATGCTTTCTCTATAATGGAACTGCCAAGTGGTTTGGCCCAGACATAACTTGCGAACGTGAGATTTCTTTCACTCAGTTTCATGTTGCGTTGCATGAATAATTCTACAACTTTCTCTTTTTTGGGAGAAAATAGAAAATAAACTATCTATAGGCAAAGACACTCAATTCAATTTGCTTTCGATTGCAGCAAAGAGCTGTGGTGAGCCTCAGGATATTTTAAATGGACGACGAGAAGGAGAGTGCTTTCACGTTGGTTGTGAAATCACGTACGTTTGTCAACCCGGGTTTGAACTTGTAGGAAGACCCAAACACAGTTGCCAACCGGATGGAAGTTGGTCTCCCAAAGATTTACCCACTTGTGTCCGTAAGTGAAAGCAAACTTTCACCCTGTTCCCTAAATAGTAATCTTATGCCATCCTGCTTCGTATCTCTTGAGCTTCTAGCAAACGTTGGAACTTTTGAAGCTTTTAGAATTTATTTTAGCAAGCCTCAAGATTTTTTTATTTGCTGACTGACCGAATTCCTCCGATAGAATAAAGTAATTGGTGTGTAGTCTTAGGTGAATATTGGATAAATTATTTTATTTCGAATGACTGCGGATATCCTTTTAGCTGTTCAGTGTCCGATACCGGAAACTCCTGCAAATGGGAACGTGTTACATACAACTCTGTCATTCAATTCGGTCATTACATATGAATGCAAATATGGTTATATGCTTGTGGGTGAGGGGACTCGAAGATGTGGACCAAGCAAACGATGGTCCGGACTGGAACCTCAGTGTAAAGGTATGCTTGGTATTTTAGTATGAGATTTTTATTTGAATTTTTTCATTATATTTAGTGGTGAGGGAAGACTTTGTTGGAATCCATGTTAATTGTGAATGCATCTAGAGATCAACTGTGGGAGCCCCGGAATTCTTCCAAACGGTTGGCTGGAAGGGTCAAGAACGACACTTCATGCCGTTGTAATTTTCCATTGTCTGCCGGGGATGACTTATGAAGGGTCGTCTGACCGCTCAGTATGTCAGTCTGATGGCACTTGGTCTCATCCAATTATGCCTAAATGCCTTGGTATTCACATATGCAATGCATAATCATTAATCATCTTATTTAGCAATTATGAAAAGAATAGGACAGGAAAAGGTCGTGGGGTTTTTTAAGCCCTGAAAATTGAACTTAAACTCTTTTGTTTAATGGAATTTATTCCGGGTGCTTCCCAGTTTGACTCTAAAAGCGTTCTATATCTCATTCCATTATTATTTTTTCTTTCATCTATTCATCTTTTACCAAAAGAAAGCCCTGATGACACAACTTGAACATTTTTTTGTTATTAGCGATTCTTAATAAATCTGAAATAGAAATCAACTGCGGTCATCCTGGGTATCTCCACAATGGATGGATGGAGAATATTGAGCATGGAACTGCTTTGGGAACATCGATAATATTTAGATGTTTTGATGGAATGACTCTCGTTGGTCACACTTCTACAGTGTGTCATATTGACGGGAAATGGAGATACCCTCCTCCCCTCTGTCTTGGTTTGTTTCATGATGCGGATTTTTTCATGACCTTTTCCTAGTCCTCTATAGCGTCTTAAAATTTTAAAAGTAAACAAGTTGATAGAGCTGAATAATCACATTGACTATAAACCCTTATATATAGCTCCATGTAAGGTGCCAATTATTCCATTTGGAAACGTAACAGCCAAAGAAGAACCTGAGATCCATGTTGGGACAAATGAAACAATTCCAGTTAATGAGACAATGTTACGACCTGGGACAACGGTAGCTAACGGAAAGTCTATTGGGGTACAATGCGAAAAACATTACGAGGCTTCACACGTAGTTTCTCCACCGACTTGTCATAATGGAACATGGACACATGCCCCAAAGTGTCAACCAGGTAATTACATACTTTATTGTAAACTCATCATGTAGCAAACATGAGAATAGGGACTTTCATATCATCAGATTCTCATAATGTACAGCTAGATGTAAAGCCATTCCAAAACCCCCACGACATGGAATGGTTATTGCTCCTAAAACGGAACACGGGATGAAAGCTCGATATACTTGTCGAGACGGATATATTCTTCTTGGAAACAATGTAACGGAATGTCAGTATGGAATTTGGGTTGGAGAAACTCCTATTTGCAACCAAAGTAATGTTTAAGAATAGTGCTTCAACTATTGTTATTATACTTTTGATCTGACTTTACTCGTTTCTTATGATCTTTGGGCCAGTACTATTTGTCATCATTTGATGTGCTTTCTTTGTAGCATTCTGCAAATTTCCTGGCAGCATTCCAAACGGAAGAGTTTTACTAGTAGGAAATATGGGCCTATACGATTATAGGAACTACGTGACAAAGGTTGCAAATAACCGTCAAATCATGTTTGATTGTGAGAAAGGTTATGTTTTGGCAGATGGTCCACAAGGGAAAACTTGTATTCGAGGAGAATGGTCACCAAAAGCGGAAACCCCGAGGTTAAACTCTTTAATGCTTCAAAATAAAGAATATTTTCATAGTTAACATATCAAGGAGTTCATTCTGATTTCAGATGCATAGCATCTCAACACCCCAATTTCAGATGGATTCGTTCTGTAAGAAGAAAGCGTAGAGCTGGGGCAAAAGGTGGTACGTTTCCTGTAAATGCATACTCGTGTTAATTTTATTACTTACTGATGACCATAACTTTTTTCCTAATCTAAAAAGCTGGAAGTAGCGTTGTAAGAAATAAAATGGCTGGAGGTCGTGGAGGTGACGGAAGTTCCAAAAGATCTCGAAAAAAGAACAAAATTGAAGGAGAAGAGGAAGAAGATTATGAAGACAGTAGGAGGATTTCAAGTCCTTTCAGATCAGAATTTCAACTTGAAATGATATAATATTTAATTCCAAAATATATAGTTCCACAGATATGCCCAGCTTTGGACCACGACCCTTACATAAATATAGAAGTTATTCAAGTTGGGGAGGATGTAAATCAAACTTTCTCTTCAGGAGCAGTAGTGAAAGTTAGCTGTGGTCATGGATTTGGGGTTAATTTACCAAATGAAACGATAAATTGCGTGAAAGGAAAATGGAAACCCAAACTCCCTCAATGCAGCGCTTGTGAGAGAAAGCATGCTTTCACCTTTTTAAAATAATTTATATTTAATGTTCACTCAATTATAAGTTACAGACTAAATTATACTGGACCTCAATTTTAGTCTATGATATTTCAAAGAACATGATACATATTTCGAAATCACATTATTATTCGAATTCCTTTAGTACCTTGCAAAACGCCATACCTCATGCGTGGAACTTTGTACGAAGGAAGCAAGGGATTGATTTTTCAAGATGTTATAAAACATTCCAGAACGATTGAGTTACGATGTTCAAAAGGATACGTTCTCAAAGGACCTAGTAAACTAGTATGCTGGTTTGGAGAATGGGATGTAATCGAAGCACCTGAATGCGTTGCAGGTAAAAATGTGTTACTACTCTCAGGAGTAATATAAAACCCAAAGTAACTTTCTCCGTCTTTTTTTCTTACTGACACGATTTTTTCTCTCTTGTAGCTCCTTGCAAACTACCTTCTCTCAATTATGGGACATATGTGAAGGGCTACAGATCAGGAATGCATGTGGCCCATGGGACAGAGGTAGTTGGATTAGGTTGAAGTATAATAAACTCCATGACCCATGGGTAAATCATATTATATGGATGTGTAATTTTCTACCCATGTCTGAATAGGTTGACTTTTCTTGCGACGGAGACTTTAGAAAGTTAAGTCCAGGCCCAAGTACATGTAATTTGGGAGATTTCAGGCCGAGTAAACCGGCATGCTTTCATCCGTCTAATATTCCACATGGGAATTCATCACGTTCACCTGGATATAACGAATATGACGTTTATGAAGAAAATAAGAAAAAGAACCACAATAGACCTGTATACCTAGGAATAAAACGGGCTTGTGGAAGCCCACCTAGGGAGAAAGGTGCTATTGCATACGTTGAAGGAAGACCTGTCGACTACAATTCTGAGTTTAGGTATGTATTCTAGTATTGAATAATATTTTTTTTAAGAGTTACCTATGAAAGAATTTTAAACAATCGAATCCAGTTATTAAGCCACCCATATAAAATATGATAAATATGAATCGAAAAATGTTAGTTTCCCAGATTCTACAGACATTCAATACCGCTGTACGAACATGAAACCTAAGGTAAAGAGCAGGTGGAGAGTCGTTTGTAGCGACGGGACTTGGACAACAAATGCAAATACTACTTGCGGTATGTCTTTTTAGTAATTGCTAATTTTTCAGCTTGTTTATTTTATATTTTGCCTTTGCAGTACCCTGCAAGTAGATAATTAGTTTAAGTTTTAGCTTATAGTATAAACATTGTTCTGTTTTATGCTGCTAAAGCTAAACTTCTACAAAGCATATTTTGCTCTAAAATTAGTATCCGCAGATATGTAAAGAATTGCTTATACGTAAGCTCTAGCTCTGCACACTACTTTCACTTCTCGGACGATACAGATGAAAGACAATGACATATATGTATATGCTATTATGTTTTTAGACGGAGAAAACCCAGACTTTTCAGTTTCCGATTTAATACGACTTATCAATGGATCATGCCAATATAAAAATCCTGATAAATATGTTGCGACATTTTTTAACGATCGTCAGGTCGGACAAGATGTGAACGAATTTCCCACAGGGGCTATTCTGGTATAAACCGAAGATTGCTTTAGAAATTTACTTTTGTTTTAAATTATTGCATGGAACGTGAGATTTTTCATATATCTAGGTATCCCGATGTGTAGACATAGGAAAGTTTCGTCTCAAGGGATCTAGTAGAAGGAAATGTGTTTCTGGTCAATGGCTAGGCGTATCACCAAAATGTGAAGGGCTCAGCCAACACAATGATTATGCATGTAAGTTCTCAATTATAAGTAAAAATAAATATATTAGATTATACTATGATTAATTACTCATGAAAAATGCTTTCTCTATTATTACCAGTGGGAAAACCACCGACTATACTTTTTCGGTATCTCAATGGATCTATTATACAAAGTAACGATGGGAAGTTATTAGTCTATGAAGGAACAACTCTTCACATGGAATGTCTTTGGATACGAAAGTTTGGGACTCCAAAATGGGAAACCTCTAATACCCATCGGTAATAATTAATCAATCATATTTACACCTTGTAGTAAGTAGTAGCGTATTGAAATTTCCTAAATGAAAATAATCTAGAGAGTACCAAGAAGGCTGGACAGAAGATCCTGGGAGAGATTCCTTATTGGAATATCGGCTAACAATTGATAATGCTCAAATAGAAGACTCTGGAACTTATAGATGCACAACCCCAGCAAGATATTCTCATGATATAAAAATTGAAGTGACAAGTATGCCAACATTTCGAGGCATTATACACTAACAGCTCATCATCATTTTTCTTTATTATTCACTAATCACAAGTGACAATTTTTCTTGTGCAGAAACTAGTTGCCCTCTTTTACCTGACCACCCTGAACTGGATTATTCAACCTTAAGCACTCAGCTTGGAACTTCTGTCACTTTCAAATGCAAGGGTGGTAACTCTGTAGTAGGTGCTCAAGAATTAACATGCCTACCTTCAGGGAACTGGAGCGCACCATTACCTAAATGCGAAAGTAATAAATCATTTCTCTACTGAACCAAAACATATTAAACATTTAATATATGCATCACATGGCGAATATTTTGTCACCCTTTAGATGTTCAATGCCGTGACATCTCCCTTCTTCCTGCTATGGCACCGATAGCATACCCTTCAAAAAATGGAACGTTGAAAAAAAATGAAACAGCACCACCAAAAATTTCGATTGGAAGCTTAGATGTAGGAGGAAAAGCCACTTTCTCCTGCTCTCAAGGATACATCACTGAAGGATCTACCGAGGCTATTTGTAAAGCGAACGGAGAATGGTCCACACCGATCCCCTTATGCAAAGGTTTTATACAACAAACTAAACTAAGATAATTTTTAGTATCAGGATATCATTTTACACGTTATGTTTACATTTACACACGTTTACACAGAGGTGGAATGCTCCGAGCCTAGCCCTCCAGACAATGGGTTTGTAACTGGAAAGCAACCCTACAAAGCTGGAGATTTGGCTCAATTTGAGTGTCAACCAGGCTATATGATGGAAGGTCAGCCTATAATAGCTTGTCAAGATAATGGAAAATGGTCTAGAGCAGCTGGAATAAAATGTACGGACATAAGAAACGATATATTTTAAATTTTAGACTTATATTAACTTCAAATGCATTTAAATACTTTCTTTAGGTGTTGTAAGCTGTCCTTATCCAGGTAATAATCAAGAAATTTTTAGTTATGTTGATGAAAAATGAGCCTCATTAATACTATATAGATGAAATGGTTACTGCAGGTACAACAATTGGAGGGTCTATTTCCCAAGTCAAATTTTATTATGGTAAGTTTTCATTCAGTTAGGTCCATATTAGCTTCCCAGTTTTAGTTGTTAGCTCTAATATGACCATTATAATTGTTGCATTTAGCCATCGGAGAAACAGTGACATTTGACTGTATTGACGACTACGAGTTACAAGGGTCAAGAATGCTTCATTGTTTAAAAAATGGGAAATGGTCTAATTCTGTTCCAACATGTATGCCTCACAGCAAGGACCAGGCTTACAACTCAAGGGTAGGGTCAAGGGGTATTATTACCAGTACTGGAAATAAAGGTGTTGGTGTCACAAAATAAATAGTATACTCGCACAAGAAATACTGACAACGTGAGACAAAAAACTAGCCTTTAGATTTATTATAATTAAAATAATGATGACTCAAAGCTGCTTTAGAACTGATGACAACGACAAGAAAGAACTTTAAAAGGCTGCTTATGACAATTGTAAGCATAAATCTATGCACCAGTCAAAACTAATACTTTGAGTGGTCAGACATTACCAAAACTAAAATGTTTAGCATTAAAAAAATCAAAACTTTATAAAAATATTGCAATAGTGAGAAACCCACGGGTCAATAAATTTACGTTATCATTAGTAGTAATATAAAATTGCAATAAATCAGACATAGGGGTGAAATAGATCTTTTGTGTTCCCAAGCTCGCTCAGTATGTCCTTTTAGAAATATTTCACAATAGAACTTTTTCAGCTTAAGAATGTAGTATGTAGAAAAAGTTTTGACGATAATTATTAATTGCCAGTAACAGGTATAATATTAACTTGTAAACTGATGTGTCGCAAACTTTTGTTACTGCAATAAACCTTCATTATATTACTAGGTTATTACTATAAGATGATTATTTTATGCACGTTCTATTTATTGACTGATAATATATTGGCTAGCCTTATTTTACACTTTTATGATACAAGCAGACGACAATTAAATTAAATTGAGATCGCGAATTACATCGACGATTAAAAACAATTTACCTAAGGTAAGTTAAGCTTTGTGCTTGATACGCTTTTCGTAAAAATTAGTGGGACATGAAGAACTTCGTCAAATTCTTTATTTTTTTGTTCCAACCATTGTTTTGTCTTCGGGTCCATTTCATCACTTTCGTCACTGTCCTGTAAAAATTATTACAAGAAATAATCTGAACATTGGTTCCAATTTTTTTTAACTCACAACATTAGAACTCGTTCAAATACACTCAATCAGAAGAACAAGTGCTATATTACCTACCTCATTTTCCTGAATACTTTCTCGTACGGTATTACTTCTCTTTTTAGTATTTGGTGTCTTACGCTTTTTGGAACCATGAGCAAAACCTGCTGGATTTTCTCTTTTTCTAATAATACAGAAATATCGATTAATTTTGATCATAATAAGTTCTCTATAAGAATTAGAAGATAATAAACTTTAGTTAGCTTACTTCGATGCATAGGTTTTTCTAGTATTTCCAGAATTGAAATGAAGCTCACAGTCATCATCAGCTTTTCCATACCGAGCCAACAATGCATTAAAACCAGCACCGTCCCCTGCTCTTTTAACAAACAGTTGTTCGCTAATTGGGTCACAATATGAGGGAGAGGGAGCACATCTTGATATTTCGGTTTCTAACTTTTGTGAGCTGAGAAGTTCATCGAATTCATATAACCTGTCATGCAAGGAAAAAAATAGTTTCTTCAGTGACCATGCTTTACGTTTATGGTTTAAGATTTACAGACTTATAATTTATACAACTTACTGAGGTGAAGTATTTCTTCCCTTTTCAATTTCATGGTCAGCGTTTGTATTTAACTTTTTTTTTCTGGAAGTGGTCTGTTTAGGTTTTCTGATTGGTGCGTTTTTAGAGGCCGGTTTCTTAATAGGTTTCTTGTCCAATTTAACAACTCCTTTGCTACTACTTGGAATGGGATCTGTATCAGTACATTCTCTACTTTTCAAAGCAAGAATGCTTATTTTGTCATTAGAGTTGCTTTCTTGAAGAACACCTAGAATAGAAAACTATTAAATTAAACTTTTATTTTTTAATCCTTGTAGTAGAGGTGAGCTATTTTTACCTTGGTTATCATCTGCCTTGACTGGCTTTGAGGAGGTAGCTTTTTTCTGTCCATCCTGCACTTTGCGGGTAAACGCAATAGGAGAAATAAGGGCTGAGTAATTATTCTCTTCTTCCGACTCATCAAATCCGAAACATGTGTCTATGTCTTTCTTGGAAATAGCTGTCTCATTAGCTTTAGGAGTTGATGTCACTGGCATGCCGTAGTGTCGTACTTTCCAATCAAGGCGACCTAGTATCATGTGCACCCAATTAGTAATTTTTAGTTGTAAGAATTTATAAATGTTTTAAGGTAAAATACATGACAGTAGACAGACTAGAAAATACTGCACCTTTAAATGTGTCCTGAGTTGCAGCTTTTCGCTTATCCATGGTCGGGGTCCACGAGTTCATGACTCTCTTAATTCCTGGTGGAATGGGTGCTTTAACTGCACTAGAAGATTCTGGGGTCTTCAAATTCAGTCTATGGTTCGCGAAAGGAATATGTTCAGGTGTTACAGTTTGTAAGCTGTTGCTTTCTGTTTCAGGGAGATTCGCATTAGCAGCACGACGAAGACGAGGTAGAACTGTTGTTTCAATATCACATTGACTCTCAGGCTCAGTTTTTTTTGACAATTCGTTTGGAACGCAAAACTCGAGGTTTGGGGACCTGGCCAACTGCTAGGGGACATGTTTTCTCTTCACGGGAACTTTGCCTTTCCCTAATATTGTGTTTTCTACTTTGAGGTTTTGTAACTGCTGGTGGTGGTGGTTTTGGAGTGTCGTCAGCAGCGTTAGTAGCTTTATTACGAGAACTTCTGGTTACAGGCATCTTGATATCGGCATGGATCTGGATCTTCAATTGGCGTTCACTCAATAAATGTTAATGTGTAATGGACGTATCGACGCACACAGATTTCAAATTTATCACACTTTTCACTTGAAAATTCACAATTTTGAATGAAAAGAAATCCAAAATTCAAAACGATGAACCTGAACTTCAAACACTTGTGAGACTTGTGACTTTAGTTTTGAACGTTTATTTTTAATTTGTGTTTTTTGAAGGATTTTAGGTGTTTGTTTTTTACTTGAATAACTCTTTGAATGTGTGTTGCGTTGCGTGTGGGTAGATTGTTGATTGATTTGTTTTTAAAAATAAATGACAAGAGATTTCTAAAATAAAAACCGTTGGCGTAGAGAGAAATCCCTCCTTTTTCCAATGCACCTTGTAAACTTGTAACCTTGCACAGCTTTCCCTCCTCCGCTAAAGAGAAATGTAAATATTTTCATTCAATTTCCCGCTAACATTCAAACAAATGGAATTTCATGAAATGGAATTCCATCATTTTCATCCGCTCTGTAATAAAACCACTTCTGGTCACTCAATCCCTTTCTCAAATGTGACATTCAGAATTTTTCAGTTTTAACCAATTCTTCAGTTATATTATTTTCAACTCCTTTAAACTCAGTTTCCTTCTCATCTTTCCACTCCAATTTCAGCAACAATTTGTACTTCTTAATTTAATATATTAGTTTGTTTTTTGTATGTTGTATTTATTAGTATCAGCAAGTTCAACATTTATCTTTTTATACCATGTAATTAATTATGAATGAATTAATCTGTAAAGGGTGTACTATACGAAATGGAAGTGTATATGTAAAAGGGGATTTTTATCCATTGTAACATTTGTCAGTCTTAATCCGGTTTAAACCGTTTGTCCTAGAGGATGACAGTTTGACAGTGACAGTGAGCTGGAGACTGTATACCTCTTTACACTTTAGCCCAAGCCAAAAGCCTTCAAACTTTATATTTTTAATTAATTTGTATTTCATTTATAAATTCAGAATTTGGTTGTTAACCCCGCTGAACTCTGTCATCTGTTGTCTGTACGTGCCACAGTCAGTCATCATCGGTTAACGGTTTTATCAGTCTATAAACTATAGATTATAGATAGTATTTCTTATACCTACCTGACCTGACCACTTTTTAAAAACTTCTGTGACTGGACATGTAATGTGTAAGTCGGAGACTAGAATCAATACTTTACTAAACTCATACTCAACCCAATTAATTCTTCGTTACTGCAGTAGACAGCACATCATCCAGAAGCCAGAATAACTTTTTTTTAATGTGGCGTAAGCTTGAAGGAAGCTTGAAGGAGACGAATTGAAATTGAAATAAGCAATCGACTGTCATAAAGTGCCATGTCATATCACAATCACATATTGAAAGTGCCATGTCATATCACAATCAATTCAAGTGATCTATCTATATCTTAAATATTAAATGAACGATGGAATCTTGCTTCATGGAATTATGCTGTGATTGAATGAATTTAAAATGTTGCACACTTGCACAGTCATTTTATCTCCGTTCAACATTTTTCCATTTCTCAATACAGATACAGAAGAAACTTCCGAATGAGGTTAGTATAAAAGTGTTTGATACACGGCCGACGGCCACACAAAGTCAAAAGTACTTAAATTTTAAAGTCGAAAGTAAAGCAAAAGCTCCTTGCCTTAAAATTCCACAAACCGTCACAATTGTAAACTGGTTGGATCATTTTATTCGCTTTTTATGTAATACAAGTAAGAATATCATATGCATTCAACCTGTTCAACCATCTTTGATTAATTAGTATTTGATATTTTATTCTTGACTTCAATTTGCTTTATTACATTCTTACTGGTTTTGAAACTCTGAAAATAATAACATGATTTCATGTTTCATTTTTTAATTTACAGTTTCTAGTGCAGTCTGGCATACTACATTACTACATAAGAATTACCTAAGAAAAACACCGACCCGGAAGTTTAAGAACTTTTGTTTTTAGTAGCCTTGATTGTGTCACTCGGTGCCTGCCTGTTTGCCTCTAAATGTAAAATAAGTGCCGTGGCTTCGTAATTTGTATTGTATTGTTGTAAATAATTTAGATTTTAATTTAAACGATGCCAAAAACTCGTCAGTAGGGTTCATATTACGAAGTACAAATAGTCTATTTAAATAATACAACTATCATGTATTACAATGTATTGAACTATTAATTATTTAGTTTGATTAAGTTTAACTACAGAACTACAATTAAAATACTTAGTTTGTATGTACAGTGTTAATGTTAATTCATATACTATTTTTCGCTTAACTTTATTTATAATCAAGACCCAAAAAGTAAATAACCATGCTGTCGAAAAAGAACAAAGAGTCCAGAATTTTAGCCGATGGAGTTGTAGGCAAATACGTGAAGAAAGATACCCCCAGCATGGTACCTAGTAAGTTTGAAATTCCGAAATAATATAAAATACAAGGAATATTTAGCCATCCACATAGATGTTTCTCTAACATGATATTTTTACTGGGACTTGATTTTAATTTTGCAGTCATTAATGTATGGACACCAGAGAAACTCAACTCAAAAAGAGCAGCACGAAAAAACCAACAAAGCCAGAGTCCAAATGGAAAGAAACCAGGGCCTGAACCGTTTCCGAATGAAATGCAAAAACTTCAACTTCGAATGCACCATGAGCAGCTTCAAAGACAACAGTTACTTCAACAACAGTTTGTGCAACATCGGCAACAACAAATCTCTGCTCAGCATTTGTATTTCAATAGTAGCTTTCATCCACAACAGATCCCTTTACTACATAATGCTCATTTAGGCCATGATAAATATAGTCCCTTATCTATGCAACATCACCAGTATAACAATTTGTCCAACCCTATGCTAAATTGTTATGCTGGATCTGATGCGTCTCTTGACAGTATTCCTGGCTCTTCTATTTCCGGGCCAGCAAGGGTAAGTCATATTAACGTCTCATATACTTAATTTTGTTTCATTCTGTGTGATATAAATGTTCAATGAAAACGTTGTTGTTTTTAGTTAATGCCACACGGTGGGTACTTATCAAATTCTTACGTAAATTTAAGTGAACTGGAAGCCGGAAGAAGTCGAGTTGTGGCGTGCCAAAATAAAAGTAAGTCACTAAAAAGGGACAAGCGAAACAGTAATTTTGTTTGTCGTAAAATATTTAATTGCTGCACTTAGGTATATACTAACTAGGTACTTGTCACTTGTATTCAGAACCTTCATTCTTCCAATAGACATTGCAAAAATTGCCAATTCATTTTATCAGCTTTTTGATATTTAATCTATAAGTCAAGAGTTTTGAATTTTAAATGTGAACATAGGTGAATATAGGTGTAAATGCAAACATAGGTGCTGGGTGACCTTGAATACTTAATTTTTTGTTACTACGATTGCAGGTAGAAGTTGTGAAGATATTCCACTACCTTTCGGTTGGTCGGTGGACGAAACGGTTAGAGGCAGAAGGTATTATATTGACCATAACACTCAAACAACCCATTGGTCCCATCCTTTAGCGAAAGAAGGTCTTCCTACAGGTTGGGAAAGGGTCGAATCTGTTGATTATGGCGTTTATTATGTAAAGTAAGTTATTCTAATTAATATCCTAACTTTCTAACTACAAAATATATCAACATCGACGTAAATGGGGATATACATTTATAAAATATTTTTTTCTTAGTCACATAACTAGACAGGCTCAGTACGAACATCCGTGTGCCCCCGTGTTTTATGCGGTAAGACGCATTCCTAGTCCAGCCTATTTACATAGATTTCCCCCTGCAAGTTCAATGTCCAGTAGAGAATCGCTTCCAGAACCTAGGTTGGGTGTACGTCGTGATCAACAACCTCATCACACAGATTTCAAAACTCCTTCGGTGCTGGTTCCTGGGTCTCCGTATAACATTCAAGGTATGAAACATTCCGTAACAACGATCTTCCATCGAAAAAATTGTTCATGTTTTACTTTGAGTTTCGGTTTGATTATAGATATTCCAGAATGGCTCCAGGTCTACTCACAGGCTCCAGCAGAATTAGATTCCAAGCTGCGATGGGAACTTTTCCGACTTCCTGAGTTAGACTGTTTTGACGCTATGTTGAAACGACTGTTTCGCCATGAACTAGAAAGGGTTGTGATGAGCTATGAAGTTCTTAGGCGAGTCAACTATCTTATCTTATACTTATAAAAATCTTATTATTATTATCCATGCATACTCATATTATAATCATTAAAAATTCTAAAAATATTAATTTGGCTCAATTACAGGTTTGCTATAATACATGAAATTGAAATGAGAAAGAAGAGCCCCGAAATGTTGAAACGAGTGGCCTTAGCTCAAACTTTTGAAACCAAAGTATAACGCTAATGCTTTTTAAATATTTATTAAAATTAAAATTATTATATCAAAAAATCGCAAAGAGTAAATTAAGTAACCCAGTGAATTTCAAAAACAGTAATAATCGAATCAGTTACAGCTTATCTATGCTTTTATCTTTATCAATGTGGCCAGATCAACATGGACAGTGAACATTCTGAACTTTGGTCAAGTTATTTTATTTTAATGATATGATGGCGTGACGTACCCCAAGTACGTGTTACGGTTTCACACCCAATTTAATTATTCAAACCAAAAACTAACAGAGAAACTTGGCGTTAATGATTTAATGTAATGCCACCACTTAGGAGGCATATATAATATCATTCCAGGTTTCAAAAGAAACTCACAATACTTTGCATTTCTCATTTGCGGATAATTTTTGAATAAATAAGCATCTTCGATATCTAGCTGGCTCGTGTTAAATAGCAAAGAATTGGCTGGGTACGGCTGAAGATCTTCGGATGGTGGATAAAGTCGTACAATTTTAGTCCCAAAAACTTGAACTAGTAGATTGTGCTTGGGATCAAAATGCGTTGGCGATATAGTGTTTGCTGGACCGAACCAGGCATTCATATCTATTTGATTACTTTTTGTACCCAAGGAACAATAATCGGGTGTTTTGATATCCATTTTTAGTTGCTTTATCTATCGATTTGAATTATATTTTTAATAATTTGAATCGTTATTTTAGTTGCACTGATAATTTTCATTTATAGAATTACCTGGTCAAACAAGTGATGTTGCGCAACATAGCCAAAGTCCTTTTTATTTCTTTTTTCATTAAACGCCATGTATTTCTCGATGAACTCATCAATAGTCATGAGTTTTTGCGTCCACTCTTCGGAAGTATACTTTGGCCCTATTTCCACTATTCAATGAAGAAGGAAATTAACCTTTCACGAGTAAGGGAACCAACCTTCTTATTCTCTCTTCGAAAAATAGGAGAATTAAAACTCACCTGGAACTGTTCTAAATCCAGCAACCTAGAGTGTAAAAAATAGTAATTACAATGCAAATTACGGATACTATAGGGTCTCACAAAAATGCCAGATAAGCTCGCACCTTTTTAATATATTCTACATTCCATTTTTTCTTAGCTGGCCAGTGTGCTATTCCTTCAGTAATTATCAAAGGTAGCTCGCGTTCCATATAAGTCGAAAAGTATTCCAGAGAAGGATTTTCCGCGTATGTAACATTGAATCTAGATTTTTCACATTGGTTAGGAAGCATCTGACCATGAATTTCATCATAACTTTTATAAGTGGTAGGCACTTGGTCAATCGTCTCTTTCGATGAGATAATCAACTCGCTTATTTCATCAGCAAAGCAATGTAAAATATCCCCAATAGGCTCTCCCATAAGCAGACCAAGATCACATTGTTTAATCACTTGAGTAAATGATTCACCCTTGAATAGAAGTAGAATGACCTAAAATTTCATAAGCCAGTGCAGTAAGTACATAAAAAAGTAAGTACATCAATTGCAATGATATAACGAACTAATTATGATTTTTAAAACCTTTAAAATCGAGATGTAGGAATAGATTTTACGCCAAGTGGACGGGACTGATTTCCAATGGCCTATATTGAGATGCTCCCACACATATAAATCTCTAAGTACATCAAGGGTCCCTATGCTTTCACTAATTTCGTTCATTGATACCTCCTCTGTCTCTTTCTCTGCCTCGTGGTAGTAGGTATTCCTATTACTTGAAAGCTTATGGCATCTTAATATAATTGCAATTATTTTCTTTAACGATAATTTAAGAGTATAGTCATCCAAATGAAGTTGTTTAAATATAACATCCGGGACTAGAATATCTGACGGTTTAGAAGATAAGAAAAGTAGAGATTCCAAGGATAGGGGCAGTTCAAACACAGCTTCTTTATTATTTTGACTGTTCATGATGTGTAATAATGATGATTGATATTTAAGGGGAGGCCAGGTCAGACTTTTTTTAATGGATGAGGGTTTTTTCATTTCTTGATGATATAATGTTTCATTTTACGGAGAGGGAATTATAAGGGTTATTTTGTTATTTACGGGTTACTTCTACTGTATTGTGGGAAACGGGAAAAAAATGACCTGTGGTCTCAGTGACACCTGAGGTATATTGCGAATTTGCAATCACAGAAACAAAAGACGAATCATTAAAATAACAACAAAGTAATATTATTGCAAAAACTCAACTCAAACTCAAGCATTATACTCAAATAATCATTTATTAGTAGACTTTGATAACATGCGTAAAATAGGGAAAAATAGATAAATATTTAAAACTAATACACTTTTAATTAATTGTAATTTTCTTTTTCCTCTCCTATTTTGTATTTTTATTACATTTGTAATTAAAAAGCAACAACAAGATAAGATGAGAAAGAATGATGTGGTTTGGCGGGTGGTTGGTATGAAGATGAGCTGCCATCTGAATGTGGGAAATTTTGAGTTAAGAAGACGCTGAGAGAGTGACCGACCGGCCTCCATTCTTTTTGCCACACACAAAAGTTCATTTGACGCGTCACTTGTACTTTATACTCACTTTTTTATATCCTTCTCTTCTGCTCATCTTTTTCCCAATCAGTCAGTAACCGCGTTTTCTCATAAAAAAAACTTTTACTTGTGATTCCAGGAGAGAAAATTATGTGCTAATAAAATATTCAAAATATTGTGAAATTAATTATAAAAAGTTTTTAAATTATTGCAATTTAAAAAGTGTTATTATTAAATTTATCTTTTTCACTCTCCTCTCTTTTTCCTGGATTTGGGGTTTGGAGAATCAGGATAGAGACACACTGACAAACTGTGAACTGAGGTTTTCAAATTTTTAATTTGAAATCAGTATACTAATCTCAGTCAACGGTCTGTCAAAAGTGTGTAGTAAAGAGCTCACAGTGGTTGCTTTTTCTGATTACTAAGTGACAACTGACTGTAGTGGACGTGGTTGTTGGTAAGTAAGTGTCAAATCACAAATCAAATTGTGAATTGAAGTGTGAAATGTTTTAATTCTGAATTCTGATTTTGTCTTATCTGCAATCTGAGGCACACATCGCAAACCACTAACTAATTGCACATTTGACATTGATTGACTGTTGATTGTGAATTGAAGACTCGACATTACACATTACTGTCACTGACTGTAGTAATGCTGTACATTCAACATTATATACACAGTTGACCATTGACTCTTCAACTGCTGACTGACTGAACTGTGAACTGGAATGTCAAAATGTACAATTATGAATTAATATGACAGTTTACAGGAACATATAAAACATCAACATACATGTGTGTTTGTGATGTCAGTATGTGATGTTTGGATGTTGGATTTAGATAATTATTCAGAATGAACTGAATGGCTGAATCGCCAATTGTGAATTGAATTAATTATTAAATTATGAATTAGTTAACTGAATTCACTATTTTGTATTTGTAAACAATTATCAGAAGTTGGAAGTGTGAAAAATGGCTTTCATTAATTCATAATTGCAATTCCAATGAAATAATGTGTAATTTTAATTTCGTTGAATGGTTGATTTTTTTCAGAAAGCAGAAACAGTCACCAGTAGCCTACTTTTGAAAATAAGAAAATATAGTAGTTTAAAATTGAATCAAGAGGAAATACGATCGGGGAAGAAACGGACATTCGGTAAAGATTGCTTCTAGGCAGTTTTTCAGGATGGATGGGAATGACGATGGTCATCATCATGACCAAGGAGGACCAGGGGGAAAGAAAAGACCTAATGATAACTCCGGTGACTACTCGAGCCCACAGAAGAAACCAAGTTTCTTTAATGGTAACTTCATAGCTTTTTCTTGCATTAGGATGTGTTATTAGTCCTCTTTGTGGTATTACTTCTTAAGGTTCTCGTGCTAATTTTAATGCTTCGGCAGACCCTGACGCGGTATACCTCAAATTTATGGTACCGCAAGCAACAGCAGGTTCAGTCATCGGCAAGGGAGGGCAAAATATATCTGACCTTCAGAAAGAATACAGCGTTCACATCCGAATGTCTAAAGCAAACGACGTGTTCCCAGGTAATTATAAATGGTTCTTACCTTACCTTATATATATATATATATATGTAATGAAATGTCATCAACTTTTATAAAAATGATAAAAGCACCATTTAATTCAAATCACTTTACAGGGACGGATAACCGTGTTGCTATAATGTCCGGAAAAGTGGCTAATGTACTAATTGCTACGATGGTAATTTTCAAGCGAATGACATCCCCATCTGATTTATTCCCTAAGAATCCCAGACCCAAGTCTGTGTCTGATAAAGAGGTATGATGTACTTACATTTGTTTTAGCTTTTTAAATTAATGTCAAAAAGCGCAGCATAAGGAAAACTATTTGCATTGCTTTGTAGTTGTCGTTGATAGTGCCACAAGCAACGGCTGGGCTTATCATTGGAAAAGGGGGAAGTAGGGTCAAGAGTATTCAAGAGGAGTCCAATTGTCACATTAATCTAACTCAAAAGAATGAGCAGCTTCCAACGAATGAAAGAGTAGTGACGATTCAGAATAATGAAAGTAAGAAAATAAAATCAATTTATTTTATCATTGGTTCAATCTTTTATCATAAATTCTAATTTTTTTGTAGCCAACCCTGATAATATTGAGACAGCCCTAAAACTGATATTGGAAATCATTAAGGGTGACCCACAAAGCTCATCATGCCTCACCATCAATTACTCTAATGCTGGTAGTCACTCTAATAGTCGAGACGACTACGGGGAAGACTATGGAGAAGATTCCAAAGGATACGGAGGAGGAGGAGGTGGTGGTGGAGGGGGTGGTGGTGGTGGAGGTAAAAATTGCTATTTAGCTTGTATTCCATTTAAACTAGTTATAAATGAAAGAGCCGCGACTTGTTTTAATTTGTTGATTGAAGCACACGAATATTCAATTCAAA
>JAQGAA010000696.1:0-20094 GCA_034696425.1 Isotoma viridis
AATTTAACATATTCCTTTTGCAAATGTCGTTTCTGTAATTGTTAGTTACTTTAGCATAATATTCTTTTGAGTGTGGCTTCTTAATAAAATGAGTTATATTAATTTCTGAGGCAAAATAAACAATCAATGCGAATAATCAACTAAAAGTTTATTTTAAAGTTTTTATTATATTATAAAATGAATATAATGCATTTGAAGGGGAAGAAGAGACAAGTGTACAATTTTCTTAATTCAGCAGGGCATTGTGATACATTGTATTGGACCTCATTTTTTGCTGCAATTAAGTTTACAGAATTTCAGAATATAATTTAACATATTCCTTTTGCAAATTACGGTCATAAAAACGACGTATTATCTTAAAATTAATAATCTTTGAAGAACGTATTCCAATCGTCATATTTTAATTCTAAAGTAAAAACCTTAAACTAATGCTGCTTACTCATACTTCTTCTAGATTCTAGACAGCAAAGTCGGGGCATCTTGCTACATGCTCTTTAGTACAATTAAAAACTAAATAGTACTAAATGTATTTAATATTAAAGCGAACTTCGTAAAACTAATAACAGTTCTTCTTCTTGAAAGAAAAATTATGGAAATCTTAAACAACTTGAAGTGTAGGGAATTAAAAAATCAATTCCAGTATGTGTAAACGGAGCATTTTAACATTTCACTTTCAAGTACATCTCTAATCCTTGCCAAAAGAGATTGTAAACCATCCAGTTGTTGCAGCAGGTGACTTTAGTACAAAAGGGTCATAGCTTTTACCTACCCTTCTGTATATTCTAAAAATCTACCAGACCACTACCACCGATTCTAAATACAATGATATGATGAGATGAGGATCTAAAAGCCTGAATTCGTCATAGGAATAAGGAGGGGTTGGAAGATGAGGGTCCTGGTGAATAACCATGCAGATTTGATTTCCACAAGGGTGAATCTCTGCTCTACACTCCATAACACCCCAGTTGACAGCCTCAAACACCCTGCCTGTAAAGTATAAAACTCAAAGGAGATGAAGATCCATTCACTGTGGATCATCATTTTGTGGACATTCAACATGTGTAAAACACATGCCAATTCCCACACATTTAAACAACCATTATTTGCCATTATATCGGTTCATTTTATCTAGCAAATATCAAACAAGGATATTGATTTTGATCCTTTTTTCTTGACTTTTCTGAAATTCTATTCCTTGATTCTTTACTTTGGCTAGCATTTCAAAATCAACATACAAAAAATAATGACTTTTCGACCATTTAAATTCTCTATTTAGGAATATGTAAATATGTTGAAATGCCAGTTTAGGGGTGCGTTTAATGATTCAGCTAATTAATTAAATTCGTAGATCATAAATTAAGCTTAATTGAAATAAAGTTTAAAGTCTTGAAGTCGAGAATTTCTAAACATTAAATCGTTCAGCTTTTAGCCAAAATTTAATATTGAATGTAATCTATCCATTTTTAGGTTTAAATAAGTCGAAATTACATTCACAATCTAGTCATACAAAGGCAGAGTTTTATAAATACAAAAAAAATAACTGTTATAAAGTAATTTCAATTTATTTTTTTCTGCTACTTTGCATTAAATTGTTAAAAAGATGTTGCTTTTAAATAAGCAAAATAACAAACCCAGTAGTCAATCATCATCCTATCCCTTGGCCAGAACAGAACGCACCCCAAATAAATAATATAGACCACATCAAAAAGATAAAAAAGCCCCGTCAGCTGGAGATTTTTCTTGGTTTAATTTTGAATTAAAATTGGTTAAAAGGTTGTTCTTGTTATTGTTTAATGGTTGATGTATTTGATGGGATGTGTGATGTGTACTTATAATAATAAAATAAAATGATACCAAGTTCTATATAGCTTATTTCCTACTTTAACACACTTAGTGCTTGGTATCAAATGGTGGATCAGTGTAGAGAAGATGCATGGTAACAGGTGATGGACTTTAGAAATACAAATGGAAAGAAATGATCCCCGGATGAAATGGCATTCATAAATGGGCTTATTCATTTTTTCTCTTTCATGAAGGTTGAGGATTCAATCCGATTCGGTTGTTCATTCAGCAAATTCAGATTTAGTTTATATATACCCTTCTGTAAAATAGATATGCAATTCGGTCCAGTCCTCCTAGATATCCTTATGTGATATCCGACTTAAATAAATGGACATTATGAAGCAAGTGTTTTCCTCAGCTGACGTCTCATCTCATATCTCTCTTTACATTTGCAAAGCACTCATCGTCATCATCATCAATATTATATTTGCAGCTGACACTGATGGCCACCGAATAGACCGAGTCTAATTTTTGAAAGTCTTGTTTTACGTATTGGCTCTGAAAATGAAAATCTAATCTGAAAATCAGATTCTGTGGTTGTGCAACAACATCAACATATGCATAATGGTCAAATGAAAGGTTATATGATTTCAGGGTGTACAGTATCCCAAGTTTCCAAAGTTTAAGATTGTAGAAAGGTGTAACGGAAAAGACTAAATTTAATGTAATTTTTTTTGTTCTGTTCAAAGATAATAAGCTGGTTTTTGATAAATAGATACAGAAAATATTAAACGAATTTAAAATTAGAAAGCCGATTTATGCAAATGCTATAGGGATTTTGGCATCAAATAGTGAAGATAGAATGAGTTGAGATTTAAAATTTAATTAGTCTTTGTAACTAACTATGTAGGCCAATGACAGCCACACCTTTGTCTCTAAGTTAAAAATTAACATTTCATAATACCAAATTAACCAAAATGAATTTTGTCCTTACTTTCAGTTAGCTATATATAAACTTTTTCAAAACTTTAAAAATGCAAATGACGCATTTTAACTGCTTTCCCCTTTAAGTTTCTATTCGATTAATTTCATTAAAGCATCGAATTGGGATTTATTGATTCCTGTGGCCAAATTTTATCTTGAACATTATAAAATGTATTTATTTTTAGAAAAACTGACATCATTACTGATACTTTCATTATTGGTAGAAATTTAAAAACAGGGGTTTAAATGCTGTGAGCTAAATAATTTCAATATTGCATAATATGCTAATTTGTGAAATCAACTTGTTGTTGGTAACATTTCGGATGAACCAAGTAAATAATGTACTCAGGGTGGATTTGCTTGTCAACCCGGTCGGAATACCAGGTATATACCATGATAACATGTGCATATATATGTGGGTACTTACTGAAAGAATGAACCAATGGTACCCTACATAAAATATATCAGCATCACTTGGTAAGTAATCCCCCTCAAGTTTGCAAGAACAATCTCAATCTCCAATCAATTCAGTTATAGCATGCAGACACATATTTTTGTTTGGTAAGGCAGGATTAAGGGAGGACTTCTCTCCATACCGGGTACTAGTACTGGGCCTACCCATTGGATATAAAACCATAAAAAAACATCAAGCCCACCGATAATTGTAAGGAACAATGATAACATCCCTATGCAGCCTAACCCCTATCTAAATCCAAATCTTTGTTCGTTCATTTACTCGTAACAATGTGGTATGATATTGATATCATCATCATCATTCTGAAATGATGCACATGTCACCCATTATACTATTTACTATTACACATTGTCACAATTATAAAGCAATAAAGAGATGCAAACGTATTATGAATGGTGACTGACTTATCATTCAAGTTAACCCTGTAGTATAGGGTGCTGGACAAGGTTTAAAACAGGTTGGTTTTTGGTACATTTTTCTCAGTACAGGTTTCCAGTTGGTCCTGAAACCTTATTAGCTTCAGATTACACCAAAGCAGGTTTAACCTTAGAAACTTCAATAATATTTAGTTTTGCAAGTGTTGATTCAAAACTTGGTGAGGTAACTTTAGATTTCTAGTATTAACTAGAATGGGTGAAAGTATGGAGAAAGTTGTAGCTCTAACCAATATTCCTCGAGGAGCTAGAACAAGAGCTTTTCTACTGGAAGATATTACCGATTCTTTAACAAACTTTGTTAATTATCCAATGCAGGTAGAAATTGCATACAGTTCGGCTTTTTATTCTTAGTTTTTTATTGGTTTTAAAAAATAAGAGGCATTGTGAGATTTTTTACAAAAGTGAAAGTAAACTTTCTCCTCATTTGCTAAAGTCGACTTAAATCTTAATTTTAACTTTCCACAGGTTGGAATATGGAATAATGGAGAAATAAGGCCTTCGAGTAGTTCGATGGTGCCTACTTTCTGGCCTAAACTGATCAAGACCGCACCTGATTGTCATGTCCAAAACGTTCGTGTTTCAAAATGTACTTCCTCTGAAGTATTTCTCCAAGCTACTAAAGACATCCGTGAAGGACATGAGCTTCTTATGTGGTTCGGGGAAGATCTGCTCAGTGAAGAGATGGGAATTCCACCTTATCTTAATCCGTGTAATATTCGAGGTAAGTATTTCAAAGCTGTTCTTTAGTTTTGACTTTTGATTCCTAACATTTGCAGCAGTAAAGTAAATAAATCATTAACGTTTCTAGGAGGTAATAGCTACGTTTGCCAAGACTGCGGAAAAGAATTTGAAGCACCGAATCCTTTAAAAATTCATATAGCACTTAACTGCAACAAAGAACCTAGTGAAGTTTTATGGACACGACTGAGCAAATCGTGTATCAAGTCTCCATCCCCTTCTAGTCTTAATCTTTTACTTCCCAAGTTTGCATTTCCAATCAAATCTCATCCAATTGTGCCAACTCTTATGCCTCCACTTCAAATGGGATTACTTCCACGCCAACATATTCCAGTATCAACATCTTTCCAACCAATGTCATCCACTCATAATAATCATATTGGTACCAAACAAATAAGTAGCCCTTCAAACCAGGATATACCAAATAACCAAATAAATAGAAATGGGAATAGCAATAGTAGTAGAACAATTTGTCTTCCATCAGACCCCCATGCACAATTAGAATCAATTGTAAGTAATATGGGAAAAGCAAGAAACGGTCATGTGTGCCTTTACTGTGGAAAACTGTATTCAAGGAAATATGGCCTGAAAATACACATTCGAACTCACACAGGGTATAAGCCATTACTCTGTAGAATATGTCACAGGCCTTTTGGAGACCCAAGTAATTTAAATAAACATATTCGTCTGCATTCAGATGGAAATACTCCTTACAGGTAAAACTTTATTATATAATCTGCATGTAACTTTTTGAACAAAATTAAATTGCATATAATTAATATTAAAACTCTTCTTTTCCCTAGATGCGATATCTGTAGCAAAGTTCTTGTCCGGAAGCGAGATCTTGAAAGGCACATTAGGTCACGTCATACAAACACAATGTCCGAAGGAGTGGTTTTAGATTGTACTTTGAACGGTAGGAATAATAGCACAACTCCAAGTTCTACATCTTCCTTAAGCAGATCTTAATCGCACACACTTTTATCTGTATGATTAAATCCAGTTATACATATGCGGCTTCAAAGATCATTATTTCTTAATAAAAACTTTAATAATTTTAATCTCCGCTCCACCACGATAATAACCCCAATCCGGGTTCGTTTATTGAAGCCTGTTAATAAAAAATATATTAAAGATTAATTATACTGTATTACCTACTTTTTTCTACATACATAATCTTATTTCCACTCACAGTAATTGAAAAAGGAATTTTCAAACTACCATCTTCTTCATTAGATGGTTGAGATAAAGTCGAAGTTCCAGGCTGTGGCTGATTACTTTGAACTCCGGAAGTATTCGGATTAGATTGATTACCTTGGCTAGATGGTAAAGGTGTCGTATCACAAAATTGCTCCCCAGTAACTCTAAACCTAATACTTTCCCCTTTATCCATGTACATTTCATGCACCTCATCAGAATTTTCGTCAGGTTTGTATTCCCAAATCCAAATCTGTTCTCTTTCGTCAAACTTTGAGAGGAATTGAAGGGCTTCGGGTGGAATTAAAATGTCATCAAAGAATCCTAGGGTAACTACAAAAATAATACAATTCAATACTTAAACTTATCTCACTTATCTGTGCCACGCCACGGCTGATAAGGGTCAGAGATATATTTTAAGCATCCGTTTTAAGCATAAGCATCGATTTTCCCAGCCACCCCCAACTTACCATGAACTCCATCGGGTGTACATCGCTTAATCTTTCCAACAATAATTTCATCCTGAAAAGGTCTAAACACAATATACCTAAACTTGACCATAGAATGAACACCACCATCCCCAGGATAAATCACACCCGGTTTAACATCTAAAATATCCCATAATGACAAACAAAGGCCTACGCCAAGAATAACCCTATTAGCTAACTTTTTATTTAATTCATCTGTAATAGCTTCCATCCGATCTTGTTCTAAATTAACTGGTTCTATCCTAACTTCTCTTATCATTTCGTAGAGCGAAAACATCTTCAAGTTTATACTTATTTTTATTTTCTTACAAAAACAAAAACTTTCAAAATTTTAAAGTAATAGAATTTTTAAATTTTAATAATTAAATTGTCAAGAAATAGCTTTACTGTCAGGTCAGTGTCACTGTCAACCTGTCAACGTCAACTGTCAAGGCTCACGGTCACCCACGTGGAAAGGTAAAAATATGCGAGAGAAAACCGACACCTCACTCAAACTCATAAACAATTGTTTTTATTAAAATAATAAATTTAAAAAAAAACTCCCGCTCATCCTGCCCGCGGTAATAAACCCTCATTCTCGTTTGTTTTGTTGTCCAGTACACAATAAGCTCCTACTCCTGTATTTTCATGCAAAAGGGTGAAAAGGTGAAATTGTTTTTTAAAACAACAAAATTGTTTTAAAAAAAGTTTAAAAAATACACTTTTACAAAATTTTTATCAAAAAAAGTTTGCCTCCAACTGACTGCAACAATTAGCAGAAGTGACAAGTGACAGTGACAGAGTGCAGAGTGACACTGACACTTTATTAAAATTATTATTGGTGAATTGCCAATGCCAATTGCAATGTTGAATGTATAGCACATACATAGCAGTGGTGGATAGCAGCAGCGCAAGGATTATTTCATATATTTAGGAATCCCTGAATCGGACTGAATGATGGCGATGGCGAATAATAATAGTAGTGGTATCAATTGCAATGTTACTCGAAACACAGGAATGGGAGGAAGCAGTCGAAGTCAAATCAATAACAATACCAATAATAATAATCCCAGTGGAAAAAGGAATTCTGGATTAGGAACGAGTATGATGATGATGAGCCAACAACAGTTTAATTGCAGTTATAATAATAATAATCACAATCACAACAATAATAATCTTAGCTACAGCGTAGAACCAAGTGCAAGTAATAGCAGAGCGATACCACTACACAGAGATAGCCGTTTTCACCCAAATGCTACTTTCACAACTCACAGTAACACCAGTAGGACAAATCAATTACCTGCTAAGACTAAGGCTCCTAATATTAATCCATGTTTGTCTTCATCAAATGTCAGACCAAGACATCAACAAGGGCGTAGGGACAACCCTGTCAATATAAATGATGCATTCGCAACTGCCTTTAGTCATTTGGAGTCAGGAGGGAGCATAAGAGAAGTACAGGCTACTGGTGGGAGTAGGGAAAGTAATTTTGCGGGTGCAAGGGGTACAATACCATTAGTAGAGGATAATATAGTTGAAACCTTGATGAATTATGGACAGAGTGACATAAGAAATATCAATCGAATGAGACGTCGAAATAGAGAAAGTGATGCAGATTTGTTTGCTGAAGAAGATGACGCGGATTTAGAACAAAAAGCTAAAGGTAATTATGTATGGGGATAGTTGGGTCCTCTCAAATGATACAGGGTATAATGTATAAAATAAAGGGTGCTAAACTAATTATGTGTATGTAATTGTGTATTTCAGAAAATATGAAAAAGACGGAACGAGAAATTTCTAACACTCGACTCAATAAGGAAAAATGTGCTCGCGATGCCGAAGAATTATTACACCAGGAAGAATCTCTTCAGATTAAATACAAGGAAAAGCTTCTTAAAGCGAAAGAAGCAGTTAAATCGTGGATCCAGAAAGCAGAATGCGCCTCTAACGAATGGAAGGCGTATGTTGAAAAAAGCATTGTTTTCGATCCGTTATTTCAAATGATGGGAACCATATTCAATAAAAATGGTCCACCAACTTGTAAAGGTAAAGGGGAAGAGTATTAGTATATTTTATTGGCATTGGCGCTTGCAAATCCCAAGATTTTTAATTTGTTTTTAAATACATTTTTTTAGAAGGGAAGCTGTGCCTACCTTCCAAAGATGATCCGTCAGCCGAAGTTTGCGATATTTGGAACTGTCCAGGTTTACAGAATCAGCCTATTGAAGGCGATCAGAATGATTAAATATTATTATGATAAATTATATCATAAACAAATGGTATGGGATTACGTTATCCGATATATTGCAATATCATGTCACTGTGAAACCTGTAAACCTATAAAATGAATATTAGCAACTGCCAGCCTTGAGTTTATTTCCCATTTTCTAATTAATGTCAGAGAATATTTTTATACTACAGAATTAAAGTAAAATATAATGTGCTATTTCTAGCTTAAACTTTATAATGGTACATTGGTTCAAATTCAAAAGGCCAAAGAACAAACTAATTCAGTCTCCTCAGCCGACTCAGCTTGCAAACAGTAGTTGTTGATGATATTTCTCATAACTCGATTAAACCGGTTCTATTCTACTCTCCCAATAATATAAAGTAAAGATTACCCACGTCCACGTTTGTAATTAGTAGTTTCCCGATTTCGAATTATTGTAAGTATTGTAATTTAAGTTTCAGTACAAAGCATAAGCCTTCTATTTGTATAATTTGTTGATAATGTTCTGGACCTTTGAAGTTCTCAGCAGCATTATGACTTTACTCAAGTCACTTACACAATAGTTACTAAAACTGAAAATTGAAAAGCCTGTAAAAATTAATTCAATTAATCAACAAATAAAGCTAATCTAGTATCAGGAATAAGAAAATTTGAAAACTCTTTTATTTTAAAAGATTAATTGAATTATTTGATTTTTTTTTTTCAATTTCGATTTTGGAAACCTAGTTTGGAAGTGAACATCTTCAGCCTATGGGAAGTGACGATAATATGCGAAAGCCTTGGTTTACTTTCGTAGATTTGAAACTTCAAAAATAATAATAAAAATTTCACATCCTGCATATTTACGTTAACGAAAATAATTAAGAAAAAAAAATGCTAACCAGACAAGAATATTCTCCTCAGCGTTTCTTACAAATCTGTCGTTTTCTCATTATGGTCTTTAAAAATTACGTTTTAATTTTGTTGTGGCTTAGCAAAGGTTAAAGAATAAAGCACTTACACAGGCTGCTGGGTTTATTGGTTTAATATATCACCCAGCAGCGTCTTGATCAACGTAGTGACCTTGTCTCCCATGATTTAAAAATTAACAACTTATTTCATTGCGTTAAGCTTCTAAGTCTGAACGAGAACAATCAATTAAGGTCGAATTTTGTGAAATATGGTAAGCTTCGTTAACTTTTCATTGAAAATATGTAATCCCAACCACATTGAATATTAAAATGTTTCTAAAATCAATAAAAAAAAGTCTGTACTTTATGTCAATAATAAGCTTTGGAGTAATAATTTATTTTTTTTTGTTTAAATTGGCATATTCAACACAGACAGACACAAACAACAAACACAAAACATAATATATATTATTACTAATTTTAAAGCTTAATTAATGAGACTTTCGTTTGGGTTTTTTAAGAATTAAGAGCACGGCTTGCTATAAATTAGCCTTAACACATTAATATAATATGAATGAGGTAAACATAAATAAGTTTAATTTTTAAAACGTATTTAAAGGTTTGTATTCAATATAATTAATCATGTTAAACTTAAGGCGTCCAAAATATTACGATTAAAGTTTTAAAGTACACATAAATTAGGTATTAGCGTAAATACAATATAGCTAGTCGCGACTGCGAGTATATGTAGTTTGATTAGCTAGTTTTTACATTCAGTGTGATATTAAGTATGCCTTAAAATCTTTTAAATTTTATATATTTTAATTTGCAGCGAGTACAGGGTAAGTATTCAACTCGTTGCCTTATATATAAATAATAATTGTAATATGCCAGTTTTGCGTACGTACACAGTCCGAAAAAGTTGTCAAAATATATTACGAAGAGAGCACAAGGATGAAAAAACATGAACAAACCTTTATTGCGTTTAAAAACACGCAATATTTTATGTAATTTAGGACAAACACACTTGTTCGTACTTTAAAGGGCTTATATGAAATTAAAATTGCATACATTGTGTAAACAGTGTATGTTCACTAGCAGGTTCAGGGTCTTTGCACGAAAAACGAATATAGTAAATATACTTAATGAGTACTTTATAATTACTTTTTTCTTATTTCCATTGCCGTATTTCCCGTTAAAGAGCCTTCACTCGGATTTTACCTTGCTAATTACTACCCGCATACATATGTGCAATTTAGTATAATTTTTAAATAGGCCAATTGAATTTTCGTCATTTGTATTGAAAAAATACGAAAACGATGAATTAAGTTTAAAAAACACGAGTATTTTATTTTGTTTTCTTGACATTTTTGCCCTGCATCATCCACTAACTAACCCCAGAGTAAAACCATCACTTTTTAGAGCTTTAAAACCTAAACTGCAAATGAAGTTCTTAAACGGGAAATACGGTAATTGGCATTGCATAATGTTTTTCCTTATATTTTGGTTATACCATACCTAATTTTATGTCATTTATCAAATGGAAAAGGAGATACATGAAAATGAAAGTGGAACACAAGGATCAACGGGTTCGCAATAGCGTGGAAGAATATAGATAAATTGTCACATCGTATGAGGAAAAAAGGTTCGCTTTTTAGACTGACATTTATGTCTAACTATTTATAAAGATATTTAGATTAATTGAACAAAACCGAATTCGGATCTTCATCTTCCATTTGTTTAACATGTCTTAGCACATCTTTCTTTGTTACGATTCCCAGTAATCGCCTAAAAGTCAAAAGCATCAAATAAAATATCAACAACTCAATTCTATTGTACGCTATTGTTGATAAAAAATTAGAACTTACCCATTATGAGTGACAAGAGTTTGTCTCAAACCTAACTTTCTGAACATGTCTACTACAGTTTCCATTGGCGTTTGATCGGTCACTGTGATTGGTGCCATATCTAAGATTTTCTTCAGTTTTACTGGAGTTGAACTTGGCTACAATTTTGAAAAAATAATTGGCAATTGAATTGATAAAAAGGGTTATTGATGTGTCTGAATCAAAATTTAAAATTTAAAATAGAGTTACCCTCATTGTACGAGACTGCTGAGCAGGAGGACTATTTGTAAATAGACATAAAGAGAAGCTATCAACTCCATCGACAGTTCTTCTTGCATTAGAAATGGCTAAATTGAGATCTCTTCTGAGTACAAATCCAACCAAGAAGGGAGACTCATGAGAGATCACTACAGGGAAACCATTATGTTCGGTTTCCTTTAGAAGATTTTCTACATCTTCAACAGTCATGGAGTCCTGAGTTACGTAGCACAATGGTTCGCCGTGTCTAACAAAAAATGCATTAATAAGTTTATGTGACAATCTCCAAGAACTAAATAGTATTTACAGATCATAAAAAGTGTAGTACCTTGGTTGCATTACATCCGCAGCAAGAGTAGTGTGACCGAATTCTTCTTTCGAATCCAAAAATGGATACCCGTTAAGTCCAATATGTGCGTCATAAATACCATTTCGTCCAAGTGCATCTCCAACCCACTTGGAAGCCATAGCTGCAGCCATCAGTGGTACGATATATCTGACACCTCCAGTTAGCTCAAACATGATAACTACTAATGACACTGTCATTCTCGTTACCCCTCCTAGCACGGCTGCTGCCCCTACCATTGCATATAACCCTGGAGTTATGCAATTTTCTCCTTTCGAGCATTCTCCCGAGAAAAACCAAAGTTCCGGGTGGTAGCTGAATAAGATTAACGCAATGAATAAGTTGAATTGATAAATTTTTTTTACCTGAAGTTTCCCAGATATCGAAATAAAAACTCACTAAGCCAACTGCTCGACTGCTACTCCAACTATACGTCCAACAATGGCACCAAAAGCCAAAGAAGGTATGAAAAGTCCAGCTGGTACTTTGATACCAAAAGTAAATATTGTTACGATAAACTTGAAAATCAAAGCAAGAAGTAAGAGCCAAATAGCAGAATAAACTCCGGGTCCGGCTTGGGCTATTTCGATATCGGCATTGGCACGATCGTAGTGACGATGATAATCGCTAAAATACAACGTAAATAACGTTCAATGACAATTGCCGGATTGACATGTCAATCACAACTATTTGATTAATGATTACTAATTATATTAATACCAAATATCATCTTTAACTGCAAGTCCACATTGGGAGAAAAGTAAATAAATTAATTGACTTGTCGGCATTCTTGTATAAGGGTTTGGGTAAGCTAGAACTGCGGTGACCAATGTGACCATCAAGACTTCTGTCACTGGGTACTGTCCGAGCTTGGAACTCTTCCTATAACGGCACCACCAGATATTTGCTTTGATAAACATTGTACCTATTAGACCCTAAAAACCAAAGGAAACAATGTCATTGATCAGTCATGTTAACAGAATCAACACGAAAAATCATGCAAGTTCTTACTCCAATAATTCCAAGGCCAATGAAAGGAACCAATTCAAAGAATATCCATGGTTTGCTGTACTCGACGAAGAATAAAACTGAATGCTCGTTTCCAAATGGATTGATTGACTGAAGAACGAAAGCTGCAACCAAGGCGCAGAAGAAAGATCTCCACAACGTTTTCAGTGGGAAATAGTAACTGACCTAAATTTGCAGTAATAAAGACTTTATTTAGTGTCTAATTATCAAAGTAATTATGAAAGTAAAATCAATCCATCAACTAACTTCTTCAAGACTGAAAAGTACACCACCAATAGGGGCTCCGAAAGCAACAGAAACTCCTGCTGCAGCAGCTGCTGATAAAATTTCTCTCTTTTTTGCCTCGTTACGACCGTATTTTGGAAACAGATATGATAGAATGTTTCCAATACAACATGCAATGTGCACCATTGGACCCTCTGTAAATTATAAAGAAAAAACTTGTAAATCAGAATCAAAAATTTAAAATATTAATTCATATACAAATCAAACTGACCTTTTCCTAAACTCAAGCCAGCAGACACAGACAGCATGATACCCACAGATTTGATCAGCAACGTCCATTTGCCTAAATAGCCTCGGATAATGAAACCACTAAGGATTGTTTTGATCTGTTAAATTAGTGTAAAAAATTGTGTTAATAGAATATTTTTTGCTCAATATCAATTTTTTAATTAAACAACTTTTTTCATAAGCCTTACTTCAGGTATACCAGATCCACAAGCATATGGAGCAAACATTTTGACTAGTGAAGCGGCTAAGGATGCGAAGAACAAAGCCCACATAACATACATAAAATATGAGATAATATATGCACCAGCTCCTTCTCGATAATGCTGTCCACCAAATACTTCTGACCATGTCAGCCACTACAGTAATTAAGTCAATTTTGTACGAGACATTTCATCAGTTCTCAAAACCTTTAGAAATGGTACAAGACAAACCTGAGAACAATTTGCATTAACTGATTCAGTCTCATTTGATGACCAACAACATTGTTCCTTATTAAGCCAAAAAGCAGCAGGACATATTCCAAACTTAAGATCGGTCATCCAAGACGCTCCAATATCAATTACACCAGCAAGGGTACCAGCAGTAACTCCAACAAGGAGGACACAAAGCCATCCACTCCACGCGTCATGAGCTCCTTTAAGTAAATCACATATCGAGTCTTGTCTTTTCTTTACTATGTACCTATGTCGCATTCGATCTCTGGCGATATCCCGTTGCCAATCGATCGTATGGAAATCTTCATACTGTCCGATTCCAGGGATGTCTTCTGAATCATAATAACCTAGCAATAAACGGATATTAAATATTAAAGAATGAAAAAATTATTTTATCAAAGAAATTTCGTTTAATTTATGCGTAATATATTATTATAATCCTATAATCCTCAAAGAAGAACTCACTGGTTGAGGCAGGTGGGGCATCCTCCTCTTGATCATTCATTTCATTAACTGTTCCTTGATGCGTTATATCAATCATATCTTCGTCTGAACTGAGGGAATTAATCAACTTATCTGTATTTCTCTGCAGCTGTGGAACAACACACAAATCCATCATCGTAAAAAATACGTTTATTACAATAACACATGTATTAACACAAATGTTTTTTCCCCCAATGAATTTATAATAGGGAGCTTTATCGGCTAATTAATAGATATCTCATACAAATCATTCAAGTGCATAAAATATACTACAAAACACATGAAGGAAACTAATAATAATGAATGAAGTTCTCCTGACATTTTTACAAATACTTAAGAGGATTTTACTTGAATATAGCAGATATCTATCATCCTAATAATCTGCCTTTTTGGTATCTTTCTTTAGAATAATCATTCATAAAATAATAATCAAAAGCAAAACCGTTAAAAAGGATTAAATATTAAATTCTTTTGTCAACCATAAAGCCAATCCAACATACCCGCTTTCTGGGGGAAGAAGACGGCGAGGTATTCAAAGACCGATACGATAAAGGGTCAGAACCAAAGGTCAAAGGATCTGAAGCAGATGCAAGTGGTGAGTTAGTACTAGTAGTCGCAGTCCCAGGACTGAGGGGCAGTCCCAGACCCGTTCTTAACGGATCTGATTCCATTCCATTCGGCCCAAAAGGGGTGACATTCCTTTCACTTTTTAAGGGATATTAGGGAACTCTCAAATATTAGAGAAAAACCTGGAATTTTGGAAAAACTGGGTCAGAACCACACAGAACAAACGAGTTTAAATTTAAAACACATGCCCTACTGAAAATATTATATCTTTGATTAATGAAATTAAAATATATATTTATTTAATTTGAGTCATCCTCATCATCATAATATATCATCATTCATCATATATTCAACCTACAAAATACACAAAACGTGTAAATTAGATGATTCATGAATTTATGACTCGTAGCTTATGTAATTATGTTTAAATTATGATGTCTCATAATTACATTATTCCATATTCAAATCAATTCACAATTAAATCAAGACAAACAAACCCACCTACCCACTACCGGCACTATACCCCTCAGACCCGGGTTACACCCCCACCAAAAACAAGGTATATAGTAAGTATATCCCAAACGCCCAAACAAAAAACCAATACTATAACGACCCATCAAAATATAAAAAGGACTTAAAGGACCCACCCACCCCGAAAAAAATACAATCTAACCCAAACCAAAACACACTAAATAACTCAACCCATAAAAAACTTCACACCACCACCATAATCATCATCATACTTAATACTTACTTACAGAGATACAGACGAGTTAAAGATCCCAGCCCGTCGTAGCCGAAGTCCAACTCCAAAACAAAAAAAGGAACGTCTTCAAAGAGATCCTTAATTAAAAGTGTCACCTCCTTAAGTTCAATCAAAGGTTCCAAGGTCAAAGGTGAAACTCGCCCGGGGTTTTTAATGAATGATTAAAAATAATATAATGATTCATTAAATCCTAATATTAAATAAAAAGGGATATGGAAAAAAGAGAGTAGAGAGGAGTTGATGGAATTCTTGATTGAAACTGCTGCTTGATAATGGGCTAGCTCTGTCATATGACTTTTCCTCTCTAATCTCAATTCAACTCGTTTTTTATCACGCAGCAGCCCATACTGCCTATATTATTAAAACAAACTATTGACTACTACTACTACTACTTCGATTTAGAATTGTGGGGTAGAATGAGACACACTTATCGAAACTCGTCGATTATAATAAAAAACTCCTCGATATGTATAGGTATCTCATAATAATAATGTTATCTTTAACTTGTTTGTAAACTAGTGTAATGTTTAATGTAAATTGTAAAGTGTATTGTGTAAATTAGTTAAGTATGTGCATGTTAAATGATTGGGGGTTTGGAACAGTTCCATTTTTCTAGAGAGTTTTTTTCATCATCATCTCATTAGTCTGGGGTAACTGGGGTTTTTATGCTGGAATGGAAATGCAATAGTGAGATTTGTGAGATGATGCGAGAGAGACAGAGAGAGATTATTATATAAAGCTAATTTTTTCATTGTATACCGCAAATATTTATTTAGTTCCCGGGGGTGTTTTACATTTTTATGTGGGTTTTTAGGTGTTTCTATCGTCATTGGTTTTTTTTCAAAGGTTTTGGTAAGGAGGAGGTTGGATTTGGATTAGTTTTGGTTGTTTGTGGGTTGGGTTGATTTCACTTAGTAAGTTGTAAATTCGGGAATTAAGCTAAGTATTCACATCTGAAAATTTCCCGACGGAAATTCCGACCGAAAAACCACTTCCTGTTTCCGGTGACCGGAATTTGTTTCCGTACAGGAATTAGCTCCGGAAAATCGCTTTTCCTTTACACATTTCGTTTTGTAGTATTCACTTCTTTTCGACCTGGATTCTCACCGAAGTAAATTCAAGCGCTAAGTTTAATATTATACTTCTTAAATTTACTTTTTTATTAAAAAGTATAACACACAAACAATCCATCAGTTTTAAAAAAAACTCGCGGACACATGGAGGAGTTATCCGAGGCTGATTTGGATGTTGTGACGGCGGTGGCACTGACTTGTGTGGTGTTATCAAACCAGGTAAAGCGACGAAAAAAGAAGAAAAGAAAAAGGTTCTGGGTAAATAGTTACCTTGTGGACAGATTTGAAAAGGGTCGATTTTTCAAAGATGGAAGTTTAACTAATACCATCTTTAATTGTATAGATACTAAAAATTACAATGTTTATTTACCAATGCACTTAAATTAGTTTGCAGACATGCGAGAATATCCTAAAGTATTTTTTGAAAACTACCATGTATCTCCTGATCAGTTTGACACGCTGCTGAAACTTATTGAAGCTGACATTCAACCACTCCGTAACACTAGACCTCAAGACATAATTACTCCCATTGAGAAGCTCAGCATGACATTAGAGTAAGCATTTAAGTATAAATAGCTTTTCTAATTTTATGTTTTGACTATATTACATCTACATCAATCTTTTTAGGTTTCTAGCATCTGGGTCACTTCAGCGTCACGTTGCATCGGTGTATAGAGTCAGCAAGCAGAGAATGGGGCCAATTATTGAAGAAACATGTGAAGCTATTTTTAAAAACCTCAAGGGACAATTTTTGAAAGTAAATTCTGAAGCTTACAGGTTTCAAAATTATAATATTTGGCAGTGATTAAAAATATTCATTCATAACTCTCCAGGAAATGAAAACCAATGACTGGAATGATGCTGCAAACAAATACAATGCACAATGGAACTTCCCAAATTGTCTTGGAGGAGTAGATGGAAAGCACATAGCAATTAAGTGTCCCAAAAATGCTCACACATCCTTCTTCAGCTACAAGGCAATTAGATCAGTTAAATTACGTAACGAAAATAATTAGTAACAAGTTTTTAATTAATGATTTTTACAGGGATTTCATAGTATAGTGTTGATGGCTTTAGCTGGATCAGACTATAAATTCCTTTTTATTGACGTGGGGTCGTACGGAAGTGAGGCCGATGGTCAAATATTTGCGAACTGTGAGCTTGGAAAGCGCTTGAATGAAGGCACATTAGGTTTACCGGAAGATAGAAGGGTGTATGGGAAATATGTACCACATTATTTCGTCGCTGATGATGCATTTCCTCTGCTCCCAACTATAATGAAGCCATACAAGCCCACGAGAAGAAGCGCCGCATTGCCCGATGATGAGCGAGTTTTTAATTATCGGTAAGTGATTTTTAAAATTTGAACCAAATAAACCTCTACAATGCAAAGAAATAGTGAATTATGTAAAATCATGCATACAGATTAAGCCGAGCTCGCCGGTGCGTTGAAAATGCTTTCGGGATTTTATGCGTTCGATGGATCTGCTTAGCAAGAACTTTATTTGTTAATCCTACAAGAGCTCAGAAAATTGTTGCAGCGTGTTGTGTATTGCATAATTTTTGCATCGGGGACAAATCCTTCTACTGCCCAAATGGGTTTGCCGATTCTTGGGATGAAGCTGGAACACTCGTCGAGGGCTGTTGGCGAAAAATGATTCCCGAAGATTCAATGATGCAAAATAATCTTCCACAGCAGAACTCTGGGCGGGTACCTATGTCAGCGAAAGAAGTACGGGACCATCTTAAAGTTTATGTTAACTCTCCTTCAGGTTCTTTAAATTGGCAGAGAGCCTCTGTGCACTTAGACTAGTGGGTGCTCTATATTTATTGATAAAATGTTTAAAACTTAAAAGAAAACGTTAAATCAGCGATAAATTCAAAGCATTTTTAATTTAACATGAAAACTTTAATGAAACATGAATGGAATAGTTTTTTGAGCATTAAAGTTTGATGTTTGAAACATAAACTACTTCTACTTTTTCTGATTTTTTCAATTCTGCATAGGCCAAGGTTAAAAACTGCATATTTAAATCTTCGGCAGTGCTTTCTGGCAGCTTAGACAGGATTCGGTCCAAATTTGCGTAAGCCGATTGATATTTCAGCTGGGTATCATTCTGTTTAGCCGACTCCTTTCGGGATTCAATAAAATCATTTAGTGTGGTGAGCAATGTCTTCGTTGGATCATCATTGTCAGATTGTTTAACCCTCTTTTGAGCCTGAAAAACGTTTTTTAAACTTTATCTACTATTTTTTAGTGACAAAAATCGATTTAAGAAATTCAACATACATAGTCGTATGCGTTAGAGATCTTTCGTTTTTAAACTGCTTCCTCAACCCGATTGCTCTTATCGTCTTCCTTTTGGTACATAGAATCCGATGAGCACGCTGAATGTTCCGCTTGCGTCCCGTTATCTTTAATTTCCTTGTCAGCAGAACTAGCAAAAGAAGATATGGTTCTGCAAAATTAAAAGTTTAAAGTTACAACACAAATTATGCATTTTTTAAAGCTTAAATTAACCGTAGAAAATTACGTTTTTTTGGCTTTGCAAGAAACATAAAATTTCATTGACTCCCACAGAGACCAGCCAGCAGCCACGTCACTTTCTGAAGCATTTCCATCGTTTTCAGAATCAAAAGAGTCATCACATTCCTCTAATCCATCACCAGACTTCCCTTTTTGCTTCTTTGGGCCCTTTTTCAAGTGATACCGTAAACTTTCAAGATTTTTAGTCCAAATTTTCCGACACTCCTCGGCTAAAAGTTTCAAAAGTTATAATAAATTGATTTAAAAATTTATTTATTTTTATAGACGTCTGAAATTACATTGAAATACCTGTCATATCCATTTCAATAGCAATCTTCCTCCATGCAGCCTCTTTGAAGTCTCGATTACTGTACTTGGGATGCGAAAGTTGCCAAATCGCCAGATTTTGCTCCACCAAACTCGCTAAACGTTTTCGAACATCGTCACTCACTTTAGAACATTCTTTAGTAACTTTTGTACGGGATTTGGTTTTTTTGAGCTCATTGTTGATTGGAATGCAATTTACAAAGATGCAAATTGTGTATGGTGAGTTTTATGTGTCAAATTATGGTATTTAAGTAAATAATATATAAAAAAGACGTAAATAATGAAATATGATGTGTTTAAATATCATATATTATTATAGTTAAAAATACTTGTTAAAAACACAAATTGCCATAAATACAGTTATTTAAATCTCAAAAGTTTTTAAAACTTTGAGTTTCCCACAAATCTGGGAAAATTCCCGCAGGAAAGAAGGGGTACGCATTCCGTGTCAACGGAACCGGAAAATAAGTCGACCGGAATAGCAACCGGAATTTTTTGAAAAAATTCCGGACAGAAATTTTTTCAGGTGAATACTCGAAAACGAAAAAATGCTCCGGAATGATGTTTTTCCGTTCCGGGGGTCGTTTTTCGGCCGAAAACAGCGATGTGAATACTAGGCTTTAGTAGGGAATAAAGAAAGATATATAAACTGAAAAAGTTTTATCATGTGTTGGGATCATGTTTAGATTTGGATGTATCTTATGTAATCATGTGTTGATGATTA
>JAQGAA010000697.1:0-20078 GCA_034696425.1 Isotoma viridis
ACCTAAAGTATCTCGCATAGTCCCACAAAATGAAGCTATACCCAAATCCACGAATTCCATCATGCAAGAAAGATTTTCTGAGTGTAAGTTTTTCTTTGTTTTTAATTAGCACTTTGTAAAAGGCTAATTGATATTTTTATTTGTATTTTAGTATTGCAAGAAATTGAAGATCGAGTGGACTTCCTTAATTCAATGAAAATTCTTGGAAACGAAAAGGAGTATCGTGGGTCTATAGTGTTTCAAATTCAAGAATTAGTTTCTCAGATGAAATCAATTTCTCCAGAAAATGCTAACGAATGTATAAAAGTTCTCAAACTTGACAAACTGGATAAGTGCTTTGCTGATGGAGGTTATCAGTTTGATAATATTTTTACGCGTAAAGCATCTAATAATGCAGATGAGTAAGTACCGGAATAAAATGACAAGAGTGTTTAAAAATCTGAGTTTATCTTTGTACTATGAACGATCATAAAAAATATTGTATATAAACAACCTATGATAATTACAATATAACCGATTCTTTACTGATTTCGAGAAATAAATACACAACCTAGTACTGAAATATGGTTACCTTTTAAACAAGAATGCTATAACTTTTTACATGATATAGTTTAGTGGTTCAAGTTATTCATCGACACACTTGAAGAAGAAATATAGTATTACATATGATTTATTTGTTTATATAATAAATATGTATATTTTTTAATGAAGTAAATAAATAATTGAATTTAAAAAATAATTTAATATTGAAATAAATGTTTTTGTTAATGGATTTAGCCAATAAATTAACAAGGTATACATAAAAATAAATTAAACATACATCAACGAAGATAATATTTAAACAATTTCTTATTTTAGAATATGCCGATGAAGCAACTATCAAGGAAGAGCTAATCGTTATTATTATTCAATTTTAATTTTAAACCTCCACATACAGGATGAGCACAAAATAAGAAAGAATTATTTAAGCTTTTTCTATCCCAAATTATTTCAACGATTAGCTAATGAGACATAAGACTAAAGCTTTATACGCATACAAAAGAATGTTAAATTACAACAATTACAAGCCAAATCAATATATTTAATTTGGAAATTACAAGGTAAAGCTGCCATCGTACCATGGTACACCACAATAGCATGTCTCTCCACAGTATCCAATGTAAGCCCCAGATTTCTGGCAATTTGAAGAACATGAACATTTTAGGCATTGTTCCTCCCCCACAGAGTTACTGCTGGCCGTGTTTATAAAATCGGTAGAATTCTCTACTGAATATCTTTTAAAGACCAGACCTGTTTTGAAAAAACAAAAAATATTAACTGAAGAAGTGACTTATGAAATAATTAGTTAAGATTTATTATTTCAGCATTTATTTAAGAACTTACCAAATTTAGTATTGTCCTCACTCAAGTGGCAGTTACAGCTATCCTCATCAATACAAGAGCCACTAACAAAGCCATTTTTAGCGCAAAAGCTACTGCATGAAGAAGACTTAGTGCGATCAGATTGACAAATTGACTTGACTTTAAGAGATTCATGACGCAATAATTTAGACCCATTTGCGTTTATAGCTTCAATTGTTTCATTCACCTCATCTTCACAGTCATTTTCAATGCCAAATCTTAAAGAGGAATCTGAATTTTTCTTATTTCTGTTCAAAATATCTTGTAAAATCTTTGAAAAGGAAGGCCATTTGAATGATGGAATAAGCCATCCGGGTATTAATCCAAAAGGGTTAAACATATTCAAGAACGGTTCTTGGTATGGAGCAGGTTCGGTTATATTCTTAGAATGCTGATGATGTACATGTGGAATACCATACTCAGGCCTTGGTTTCTTACTTGATACCTTTGAAGGCTTGACTGTCATTGGGTTGGGCTTATCTTCTGATGGGTTTTGATCAGAAATGGATGGGTTTGAAGATGAAGTCTCTTCTGACTCAACAATAGCCAGTGTAAATGTGTTTTCGCTACTAGAATTAGATTTCTCAGTAGAAGGAACCAGTTCTGGGGTGGCGTTTTCACTTACTTTTGTTTTATGGAAAGTAGCTGCATAAGGTTTGAAAGGAATTCCTGAAAAATTTAAGTTGTAAGCACCAAAGGCGTCATTCAATAATTCTATGTATTCCTCATTGGTCAAAGTATTAATTGGAACTGGAGCCTTAGGAAATTTCCTTTTTTCTGTATCACTAGATTTATTTTGGGAGAAATTGTCAGATTCATTTGATGCTGGAGTTTGAGTATTTTTGGTTAAGTCTTCAGTGCTAGAATTGTCAATTGTATCTTCATCGGATGTAACGTTTATGGACAAAATTGTAAATGGGCTTAAAGAATGGTTCTTATTAGTTATTGGTTCTTCAGCATCTTCACTGCTGGGGGTTTCATTTGATTCATCAAAGGTTAAGTCTATGGACAAAATTGCTTGAGGAAGTATTGTAAGATGGTTCTTGGAAGGTTTACGTACAGAAGGATAAACTGGACTGGAAGTATATTTAGTTAAATCGTCAATGTTATGAATGTCATTTGAATCCTCATTGGATAAAGGTAAGGACAAAATTTCTTGGGGAGCTATTTTGGAATGATTCTTGGAAGGTTTAAGGACAGGGTGATTAACAGGGGTTGTAGTATTTTTAGCTGAATCTTCAGCTTCATTGCTGGGAGGATTATCAATTGTTGCAGTTTCAGAGGTTACGTTGATGGATAAAATTGTAAGTGGACTTTGGGAATGGTGCTTCTGAGTAATTGGCTCTTCAATGGGATTAGGTAAAGGTTGGGAAACTGAATTTGTAGTATTTTTAATTGTATCTTCAGTGGGAGATTTGTGACCTGAATCCTGAGTTGTTAAGTCTAAAGACAAAATTGCAGATGGACTTAAAGAATCATTCTTGGTAGCAGGCTCTTGAGCAGGTTTAAATAAATGAGGGTATTCTTTGGCAATGTATTGATCAAGTGATGTTGTAACAGCTGCAAGGATAGGCTTCAGGACTACAAGACCGGCTGTAGGGCTTGAAGGGACTTTGTTACCAGTTTCCAAATCTGGGGCTGGTAATGGTGTTGCATCTGGAAGCGTTGCGGAAAGAGGGTTGCTTGATGAAACTGATGAAGAAGGGTGTGATGGGTTGCTGGGAATTTGAGACACTTTATTACTGTCATTTTGGGTTGATTGAGATTCTTGGTTAACTTGTGTTTCTAAAATAATTGGCTCATTGTTGTTGAGAGATGTGGATAAATGTTCAGGTTGTTTCTGAGTTTCTTCAAGATGCAAAGTTGTATTTTGAGTTTCGGTAGTAGTCGAATTTTTAGAACTGGAGAACCCGTTGGCCATTAAATGCTGAATCTTTTTATAGAAATTTTGGAAAATGTTATCTAATTGAGTTTGATTAATATCGATGGATGTTGCATTATTTGTGTTATTTAACAATTGTGATTGAGCTGAAAAAATTCCCAGAGTCCATGGGAAAGTAAAAAAGGACGATGTTACAGAAGTGATATTTGATTCGGTTGGGGTTGCATCTTTGTTCTTAGTACTTCCAAAGTTTCCTGTAAATATTTGCAATGACAAGCATGGTAAAAACATTTTTACAATGTTGAGAGATGAATGATTTTTCGTTTGTGAAAAGTAAAATAAATTATTAATTATCCTTACCCAATCCCAACATGGCTGAATAAAGTTTTTTCCTGAATTCAGAACCAACAGTTTTAGTAGCACGAGTTTTTTCAAGAGCTTTGTAGAGTGCCTGAAGGCTTGTGGGAATCTTATCAATATTGTTAGGTCCTAGGTTGGTAATATCCGCAGGTAAACTGGGATGTTCTTTAAGAGTTTCTACATAAGCTTGTGCAGCTTTATCGGTCATAAGTGCCAATGATGAGGCAATCTCTTGGCTGTCACTTCCCCCCGAAGAAACATTAATTTTTGCTGGATCAGTTTGCAAAGTCCCTGTTTCAATTTTTTGAGAATCCTGTTCATTACCTTGAGTTTTTATCGGTTTTAGCAAGTCTAGTTTGTTATATGGTCTTTGAAGGGTTTGTTGAGCTGCTGGAAGTGGAACATTGTCCTTTTTCAAATCCCTCAAACGCCGATTTTGAATAACAGCTTCTAATGTTTCTTCAAGAGTGAATGGTCTAGATACTCCAAGCATAGATTCATGATGGTGATGATGATGACTTGGATTATAAGGGGGTGATGATGGCAAATCGTTCAACTCTTCGTCTTGAATGAATCCTGCAGCGTCTTTGATAGGTAAGAACAACTCGGGCATCATTAAACCGAACAATTCTGAGGAAGGGACAACAGGGTCATCTAAGGAATACTTTAACTTTGCTAGCAGAGAATCAATAACAGTTTGTTTCTGACTTTCGGAATGGATATTCACTGGTTTTGTTTTATCGGTTCGGAAAAATTTATCGTGATCGTGTATAAGGTCTTTTAAATTTGCAGAAGACTTTTTTATGGGGTGAGATAAGGTGATGGATAGAATTAATACAGGCAAAAATGCCTTTAGTGTCGATGATGCGATACACATTTTATGGATTTAAGTAAATTAATTCAACAAGAAAATTTTATTTTAAGTTTTGAAGAGCTGAAAGCACCAGTGTTCACTTGGCAAGATGATTTTCAAGAGTGAATAAAAACTTTTAATGTTTCTCAACGAGATAAGATGATTGATCTAGATTCTTAATACACCTTAAGCAAAGAGTATTGATACTTAAGAAGGGTTACCTGTCCACTTTTCCCTTGTGCCTTTTCTCGACTTACGTTTGAGCCCGTGCTTGTGTGCCACTTTAAGGGTGAATAGGGTATAAAAATAGATCATATCACTTTCTCAATTTACCTTTCTGATACCTGTGAATAGATTAGTAGATCATTAATATTAGAATACAATGGATTAGGGTTAGATGAGATGTAATATAGAAATTTATTTTCCAGTGGTTTGACCCAGTAATGCCTAAATAAATAGATCATGGGAATTCTAAAAGCATATTAGTTTAAAAGTGAAAGGTTTTATTTCAACAGAACAATTTTACTTTGCTTTAATTTACTTTAGAAAACAAAACAGAAAGCTAATAATGAGCAATTCACATATAGAAAGTTTTCTTTTGCTAGTCATCTGATACAATAGAAACGCTGATGGCTACATATAGCAGTAAATTTATTGAATTGAATTGAAGACATGCAAAAATACTTTATGAAAATATTACAGGTAAGTCTTAGTCTTACTGGAGAGAAGTCTTCAAATTTCTGGTGATTCAGTTCGTTTTATACTTATTGATTAATAAGTTATCAAAAGGTTTCATATTTATTTGATTTGGCAAATTACTATAGTGTGTATATTACTTTACACTATATAGTACTTAATATTAATAAAACTCGCATGAGCAACGTTAGTAAAAGTTTTTCCAGTTAAGTAACGATTTACAAAATGTTAACGGTATGAGCACTTTTCGAAAAGGCTAAATGCATATTTGATTATGATAAATTAGGACAGGATATCACAAAGCAAAGTTTACCTAAAAGTTTATCCTCAATTATTATATAAATACCAAAATCTACGACATTAGGAAAATTAATAACTATATTTTTAACTAAATTAATGTATGATTTTTTTGTAAAATTACTGTACATATTATTGATGCGATTGTACAAAAATACTTTGGCCATGCAGAATTTAATATGCACACAAATACGAGACAATGCAATAAACAATACAATACAATAAAATGCGATATAATAATTAATAAACTGAATATAAATCAAAACTCTTTCCGTTTGAAATCAGACTTCTTTTTCCACGATCCCCCTGCACCTTTATTCTGTGTTTTTTGACGACGATTGTACACTACGTCCTTTTCTTGTCCCTGTCCTTTAGCCCGTCCTATAAAAATATGCATTATTATTGCACCAATTGCTTCGATGATTTAGATGTAAACTTTAAATAAAATCGCAAAACTAACCAACTACATCCCTAGGCGCGTTATGTTGTTGGGCTGGTTGATGATATCCACCACCACCTCCACCCCTTCGACTTTGCAGTTCAGCTCTCCGTCTTTCAAACCTAGCTCTAACTACTGCTGGATCCTCACAAAACGTGTCAAAGTCTTTCTTTTGGTCTCCACTAGGACCATCTTCCTCTTGATCTTCTGGAGAAGACTCCTTAGGGTCACCATATTCCGCCTTTCTACGATTCAGAGGATTGAACAGCATATTGTCTGGTTCTGTCATGCCAGCTCCAACATCATCATAAGTGTCGTCGTACCTAAAGAAATGGGTGGATGCATTATTAAAAAGACATTATCTTATATGAGGAAAACTTATACCATCATAAAACTTACTCGTCATCATATTGATCAACATCATGAAAAGAAGGTAGTAAGCTTTCATCAATATAGCTATTTTTATCGTGATCATCAATTCCGTTCTTGCTTCTTTCTTTCGCAAGCATAGACTTAATACCTTGGGTTATTGATTCAGTTTCAGACTGTGCAACCCTTTGTAAGATTTGTGACTTCAATTCATGCTTGTCAGCTTCCAAAAATTTCGTTTGCTCCTTAAAGCCATGACTTCTATAATGTAAAAATGCTTTATACACTCTATAAATAAACTTTGCATTTCAAGAATATCCCTAGAAATTTACCGTTTGCCTGCGTAGAACTTTTCGTCAACACTGTATGAACCATCTCCGTTTTCTGTAGTAACTGAAACACCATCGGCTTGGAAATGTACTGGTAGCTTATCTTGTACTTGATCTTCAAGTTCCGACTTTTCGGTCTGAGAAGATTGCGATCTGACGTAATCTTCACTTTTGTATTTTTCAAGCCTTGTTGGAACGCTCCCTTCTAAAAGTGCATTGATAGTTGTTTCTGCAGTGTATCCGTAATGTTTTAAAACCGCCTGTAAAATTATTAAAATTTTGGTGTTTGAGAGAATTTATTCTTCATCTGATCAATACTTTTTTTAACTACTTTTTTATACCTCAACATATGAACTAGGAAGTTCCGGAAGGAGATCCTTGACCTGAGTGATTAATGAATCCAGCTCTACCCCTGTTATTTCCAAACTGCAAGCTCCTAAAAGTTGTCTATCAAAATTAGGGTCGTAGAGGGGATCTACTACAAGTTTCTCTACAGAGTATTCTTCTCCACAAGCGTGGAAGCAAGACGAGATTGCATTGGCCATGTAATCTATCCTAGTGTCGTCACTATAAAATATATTTACAAAAATATATTACAATAAAACACTACATTCAAAAACATTAAATTAACTTATTTGATTGTCAATCTTACACAAAAATCCCTCGACTTAAAAGGGACTGCATATCACTTCGGAACGGGAACGCTTTCTCATAGTCATGAATAAATACTTTTTCATCAATGCAACTTGAAAAATAATCGAAAAACTGATCAAGCCTTTTATCGTTTGCAGATTCAACACTTAAAATTGTCGGAGTCGCCAAAACGGCACGGAAGAGACGTAACATCCCAGCACGGCAAAGGTTAGCTCGTTCTTCCATATTTCTAATAAAAGAAACGACCTTGCCCCACCGTTTTGTATTTGTTTCATAAAGAGCTGCCATACTATTTACATAAATTAGAATCCAATTAATTTCACGAGTTAATATACATTCAAACATTATCCGACTGAATACATATTTGCTACCAAGCAAAGTCCTTACCTGTTTACAAAGTTAGGATGATGAAGAAAAACGCCTGAAACATCAGGATAGACTTTGAGCAGTTTGTAAATTGAGTAAACTGTGTCCAATTGAAACCACAATAGTTCATCAAATCTTAAATGATCCCATTCATGAGTCATCAAATTTTCAGTAATTAAGGATTCCATCGTATTAGATAGATCCTCAAACTTTCCAACAAGCACGGGTATCCACTGATGTATTTCTTCTGTAAATTTTGAATTATTTTTCATAACATTTTCAACCATCTTCTGAAACACAGGATTCTCCTTGCTTTCGTATAGGGTACACAAGCTCAGTAAAGTGGGCATTGTGATCAGTTCATTAGTTTGTAGTAGATTAGACCAGTAGGACGGAGTAATATGGTCCTCCTGTACGTTAAAAACATATCAATTTACGTGATTGAAACTTAAGATAATGCAAAAAAATATGCAATCACTGCGAAATAGCATTCGTGCTTAAATATACCTTGCTTTCTTTATACGTAGCCAGTCTCATGTAAACACGGTATACCAAGACATAAATTTCTTTATATATTGGCCAAATTACTTCATGACTTTCATAATAATTGTAATTGGCATCATAAAATCTCGGAGCGTTTTGAATAAAGGACGTTAAAACTTCTTGAGAAATTCCCCGAGCATGAACCATAATCGACCAGAATTGATAATGAGGACGCTCAAGAAGCCACTTTAAATCGTCAATCAACATTTCCATATATTGACTCCATGTCATCATAATACTTGCATCCGCTGCGTCTTCCAAAAGTTCTGCATCTGGCAAGTAGAAATCGATCCATTTTGTATTCGCATGAGGGGCCCATCGCTTATCCTAAAACAGCATAAAAAAATCCAGCCAATCTCTTTCATTTTACATTAATTCCTACCAAATACGACATAGTCAGTGTCAGGTCCTCAACAAAAACGCATTAACTACCATCACCATAAAAAACCCTAAAAAAACATCACGTACAAACGCAGGCACTTTCTTAATGACTCCGGTATCCGTTTTGTACTCAACAGTTCGATTTTCTAAGGAAGGATACTCTACATCTTTGGAGTCTTTGGTCTTGGTGGCACTTCCTCCACGTTCAAATCTAGATGACCCCGTCTGACTCATAGTTGACATTCCTTTCCTGCGTCCTCCTAAACCTGCAATAATCAAAGATTCTACATTCAGCATACAAACTACACCCGCCAGCTATGACCTTTGACCTCTTTATAAAACTTTATATACCAACTGCGTTTCAAAGATCAACAAGCCGGTTTTAAGGTGCACATGCCTTGCTTTAATTTAATCACAGAATCTCATCTCTGTACCTTATCGTAATCCACACGAGTATTCTGTCACCCCCTAGATGATTATATTCTATAATTATTCGCTTAATCAATCCCAAATGAACAAAAAAAGTCTGGAAAGGAAACCCATTAATTGTCAATTAAACTACAACATAAATTATTGTGCGAAGAATCGGAGGCTGCTGCTTTTAGACTAGACTTTAATCAAACGAAAACATCCTATGTGTCAGATAGATCGTCACGAGACATCAAGTTCTTCCCCAACTCCCGCAGCACCATCCGCTTTATATAGTTTCTCTTTTATGAGTTCGGTCTAGTGGCCCGAGAGTTTTTTAAGACTAGCTTGGCTTTAGTATTTCACTCGTATTGCATTTTGTGTTAATTAATTAGTCATTAATGATTTATATTTCTAGGTTTATAGCCCCTTGAGACCCGATGGAATTAAGTCCCCATATACTTGCCCCATGACAGACGGGTTTGAAAAAAAACAGAAAAACCCAAACCCCGATCTGATTACATGGAAAAGAAAAAAATTAAGGATTTTATTCATATTTCAGGTAGAATATTACCATTCAAATAGTTTTTGAGTGTAAAAGGTTTATAAAGTACATAATGAAATGTTGGCCAACGAGCCCCACCCATTTTAAGAGGCTTGAAATATTAAAGTCAAAATGTGGAACATTGTTCCCACATTCCCAAATGAACTTTGTTAATTTCCCAGATTTTATAATTATTTTTTTTTGTTATGCCTTTGTGTACAGGTATAATTACTCTGCATGAAAAAAAAACAGTGGAAATTGACCCTTGGCTAAATTTTGTAGGTACATGCATAAATGAGACGATTTCTTATATACCCTTTAAAATTAAAATAAAGGTGGACATTCCGGAATGAAACTTTCTTTGTTGCATGAAAAAGTAGACAGTTTTTAAGAAAAACGTGTAATCTGACATTTCAAATCAGTCATGTCATAAAACTATATAACCCACTTGGAATAATAGTAAAGATGCTTTGGGAAACAATAACAAACCCAAATGAACCCTTAAGTCTTCCTTACTACTACTGTATATAGTCTTTATAACTTCTTACATTCCAAAGTCTCCCAGGACCCAAGGTCGTGCATCCTTAACTGTAACTTTTGTTAGAATATTAATTATCAGCTTTAACATTGTATTGCGGAAGTTCTTTTAATGATAAGTCATAGTAGACAAAGAAATGTCCTTAGGTAAAAGGGTCTATGGTCTTTTTAAAAGAATATTTTACTTTTATAAGATTTTAGGGTCATTTTTCGTTTCTACTTTGGTCCCTTGGGTCGGGTCTCGGGTGTAGATGTAAATAAATATAATAGAATAATAATCCAAAGCAGGTAGAAGAGTATCGAATAAAAGCATTGGGTAGTCAATCAAGAATACATTTGGAACTTAACGATTAGAATGTGAGTTAGTTATGTAGTTAAAGTTATTTAGATATTTCAATTTTGTGAAGAGTGGAGAAACTTATAATTTAACGGAGTAAAGAATAAAACAGTGCTATTAAATTATTATTTAAGTGAATTATTTTTGAAAAAATTGAAAATAAATAATTTTTGTTACACATCGACAGATTCTTTATTTGTATCAGGACACACTGATAAAAAAACTAGAAAGTGTTAACATTTCCCTTGCAATTATTAAGGTTCTTATGCAAAGGTTTTTATTGATTTCTTGTATACTTATTGTTTTTGATTACTTAAATAAAGTAACATTAAGATTGAAAGTGCGAAATTTTCTTTCGGATTTTGAGCGGACCTTTAATTTTAATCAGCCACCCAGAGAAATAAAGATTCAACTCATTGCTTGATTTTGCATTAAGACAATTAAAAATCCATCGAACTGTGTAATTAATCACAAGTCTAATTGGGATTTAATTATTAGTATTTGACTTGAAATTAATACTGAGGCTGGCATGTGGCATATCACTTTGTGCTGTCTCCTTGTGCTTCAACGTCCATGGTTTAACTTTCTAACGCTAAATTTATTTTGCAGTTATCGTAGATATCTTCTGCATCTTCAGTGAAGTAAGGTACTTAGCGCACTATTTTTTTATGATAAAGACTTAATAAACATTCTGATTCATTCATGATGGAAATAAATTTAATATAGAAAAAGTAATGATTTTTTGTATACAATAAATACCTAGTTAAAAATTGAATCACACATTTGTTACAAATAAGTATAAAAAAGAATAGTAGTTTTTTATAGTAATTTTTATAAAAGAATAGTGTTCTTAGGAATAGCTAAAAGCTTCATTGTATATGCAACAATTTTTTCTCTATCAATTTTATCCGTTTCGTTTACTATGAAATAAAATGCTTATGATAATAATCCTCAAAGCATAATTTTTATTTAGGCTTCTGTGTTTCATGCAATATAAATATAGACTAACATCCTAACATATTATGTAAAATTCAAAAATTGGAATAACATTATTCGTATTAATATAAATGAAAGCTAAGCATCTTCCTGACTAAGGCATTACATTTAATTTCAATTTGCTACTTAAAATATTACGTAACCTTCCTTAATTATGAAACAGCAATTTAAGCATATGTATAATTCAAAAGGTTTCAAGGACTAATTATTATTTTTTAAACGCAATATAATATTGTGTCATCTTAGACTGCTAGACTATTAAATAATTTAGCCTGCATAACAGATACAATGTTTTTTTTGTTTGTTTTCAATTCCCCGAAAAGTAACGCAACCAATTAAGTGTGTCATTTTATTCTTTCATGGAAAATTTTAAAACACTTTATAAAAAAACTGCGAATTTATATCCATCAGTTATAACGAGAGCTGTCCACAAATGATTTAATTTTTAAATAATTAAACTTAATAAGCAAAACAACTAGCTTATAAAGTCTCGAACAGCTATGAACTCGAATTTAAATTAACTTTTATATCAATTAATTTATTAGCACAAGAACTCAAAAATTGAGCATGTATTCATGACTGCAATTTAGGCTCTAAATACTTGAAATTAAAGGTTCTTATTTCACAGTAAACTAAGCTTTTTGCATTACAACTTTGTCACCATTTTTATGCATGAAATGTTTAAAAAATTCATTAACAGCACCAATTTGGTTTTTAGATAAAAGCCAAAAGCTACTTTCACAAGTCAAAAGTCTCCATAAGTCTCAAAATCTTTAGTCTCGGACCTTTTTGTCATTTGCCCTTTGATGCCACTGCTATTGAAGCTACTTTATTTATTGACTAGACCACCGACTTTACCTATAGGTTAAAGGCTCCTTTCAAACATACAAAAGAGACTGCAGCCGAGGAGGGGGTATATCATATTATTATTATATTGATGCAAGTTTTACAAGATCCAAAAATAAACTTTAAGTAGAAACTTTCACAGATAGGATCAAGAATCATTTCATACAAGTTATACCACCACTACTTACTACTACAAGTAGCTAAAACACTACTAACACTAATAATAACTCAAGTAAAGCTTTTTGCTTTGCAGTTGGCAGAGACCAACTCACAGTTTTTATTTTGTTGGCTTTAGTTTAGTAAATGAAATGAAATCATGGCATATGGAAATTGAAACGACTTGAAGACAGAAACTAAACATCCATGCATAAGCATGCATGATATAATCAAAGCCGGTAGAAATATAACGTGTTAAATTGTAAGGCAATTTCAGCACAAGTCTCAAGTACTTCTTGAACCGATTATACCATTTTTACTATTCATTTTCATTTCATTCACGAAACTAACTCGAACTCGAAAACACTTCTGAAAGATATTATACATGGAACCATTCTAAAAACCATTTACAATAACAAAACATATATAAGCAAAACAAAAGGCTAATATTTTTATTATCATCATGCATCATGCATGAAATTATTACAGCAAGTAATACTAATTGAGTCAAAAGTTACTCTCTCTGAATATTAAGTCTTCCTGGATTTTACAACTTTACAAAGCAATAATAGCATGTGTTGGACCTTTTTAAATCTCTTTAGTTCAGTGATCGTCACGTTTTAAAACTAAAGCTCTTCATGCGGAGAAAGAAACAAATATTTAAAAGTAAATAAAAAGAACATTTAAATTAGAATATAAGAGGCAGTGGGAGACTTGCTTTTGAAAGGGTTGACGTATAAAATATTAAATACAAATTAATTAAAGTGTCCATGAGATTCTCATGAAATTTGATATAAGGAAACCCAATACTAGTTTGATAACTTAAACTGAATAAAGAACTCAGAACATGTCTAGTGAACATGAAAAACCGGGTAAAAGCCCTTTACCCGGAGAACCTATTAAGGGTCCACCCCCACCAGTACCCCCACCTCCAAGTGTTGGCCGTGTGTTAGCTCTTAAGTATTATAAGAAAGTTTCTAAATCCTTAGCTAAAGGGTTTAAAAGACCTTCGGCAACTACCTCTCCTACAACAACCCCTACTAGTCCTTCCGGTGGCAATGATAGCAATAGCAGCAGTTCAGGCTTAAATAATTTTGAGCCAGTAGAAGAAGACCATAATTATGAGATAGTGCTCCACAGCTCAATTATAGAATCTACAAGTCCAATTCAAAATGAAAATCCCAACTCATCAATAGAGGCTGAAAGTGATACCGGAGGATCTGTAAACGAATCAGTAAAATCAGAGTACGGAAGTGCTGAAGATCATTTTGAAAATGAGTCATCTTTATCAGGATTTGTTTATGAGAATGTGAATTTTAGCTCGGAAAAAAATAAAAATCAGGGCGAGAATGTCAATTCCAATCTTGTTAATCCGAATTTGCCTCAGAATGAAAATCCTTCTACTACTACTCCAACTCCAACCGATTTCGCAAGAGAAGTTGTTGTTGATGCCAATTCTGGTGAAACCACAACTCAAGCTTTTACAACTTCTACTACTACAGCTGAAGATGAAGATGAGGAAGATGACGATTCTAGTAAATGGGACACGAGTTTAGGTAATAGTAGTAGTAGTAGTGTGAGTGAAGGTTCTAACTCTAAATCCATTGCTAATAGTAGTAAATCCGAACCTTCTAACCATTCTCCGACAAATGGAAATGTAGAAAAATCTGATAACATTACCATTACCACCCTTGCCAGCGGCAGTCCTAATAATAATACAAGTAATAATGGTACCACCATTTCTACCATTACTACAAATTCTACTACGAATACTACGATAGTAAAAATGGTTCATCGTCCTCCACATATCCCAAAGTTTCCGAGCTCAACAGAATCATCATCATCGTCATCAACTGACGATTCTTATTCCTCATGTTCTTCCCGTCCTTATGGCGAGGTTGTGGTATTAAAGTCTAATTTGATTGTCCCTGCTAATGTCCCTTCGGAAACAATTTGCTCAAGTAGTAATGGTCTTGTCAGTGGAAAAAACCCTTTGGATGATGATGATCAGGCAACGGATGTCCCTAAAGGGAATGATTTTGATGAGGATACAGATGACACGGGGATGGATGAGAATGATACATCTGCGATTACTGGATCCGAATCAGATTGCTTTTTTGAAGATTTAGTCCAAGCTGTTACTCAAACATTGACTCTGACCCTTAATAATACTTCCAATAGTGTTATTGTATCATTACCTTCAAATGGTACCGAAAGTAAAAGCACGACTTTAAAAAGACCTGAAACAGGTCCAGGAATTGAAGTAAATCAGGTTTCTATTTCTGAGACTGACCACGAGTACCAAAATGTGTTCATAAAAAACGGGCGTGTATGTAAAAGTAGTGAGACCTCTGAAGACCGATCAGAAGGGTCAGAGGACTTTGGTTCCGGAACAATTCCAGCAAATCGTTTCATCTTATCCGAATCCGGAGTAACAACAATTGCAGAGGGGCATAATGAAAATTATAATTCCGAAGTCCCCGTAGTCCATGCTGTGATAAATCTTCCACCCAGGATAATGAATTCAATAAGACAACGAAGAAAAAAAGCAGAAGAATTAAGTTATCAAAAATCTTCTCGTTTGAGTCGAATGATGGCTTCTGATTACAAAGCTGGAATGGATAGACCGGAAATATCTTTGGGGAAAGGGCGTCGAAGTGATGGCCATTGTAGTGACTCAAGTCCTGCACCTTGTCAAAAAAGTCTAGCTAGTAAAGCCCGAATTAAGGTTACAACAAATGTAGAGAAAGTCGGGAAGTCAGTGTCAACCATGAGAAAGAGAGTCGGTTCATGGTACCAAAGAAGAGTTAAAACCCCGGTAGAAAACTTGAGTTCTGAGTTGGGACTAGAAAGTATTAAAATTCCTGGTGGGAGTGGTTCGTCATCCAAGTCTAAGTCTAAAGATGATTTGTTGGGTTCTGGTTTTGAACGCAGTGGTAGTAGAACTTCGGCTAGACCAAAATCAAGAGGAAGATCATCATCCCAAGCAGCTAGTCCTAATCCTAGTCCTAATGATGTATTTGAGGATGAATCTGACTACAGTTTCGCTGTTGGAGAATATTCCTCTTCGATGGATAATGTTTTTGAAGATGATACGGAAGTTGAACCTGGAACTAGAAAGGTAAGAAGGATTCTCTTTGCTTAAATTAATTTAATAATTTAAATTTTAAATTTTGTCTCTGCTCTCTGATAATGCATTAATCTCAGGATAGAAATATAGCTTTTTGTAATGAAATAAGGCATTGTTGCATCCGGGCTAATTACAATTCAAAACTTCGTTTTGTTTCCGTTTTGAAGGTTTACCTTTGCAAGAAATAATAAGTGTATCTAATAGGTGTGATAAGTCTAAATGTATAAAAAATCAGTCAGTGATTTATATTTAAAGCTTCGTTTTTAGTATAAGTGTAAATTACAAGACACAGACCTGTCCAACCTTCCTATGACGATAGCAAGTCCCAAACATCAAAAACAAATTAATTCTCACCCACATGCAAAGGTGCAAATTAATAAATTGTCATCTTCAAACAAGAAATCTATATGATGACTCGATTCATTAAATGCATTTCAAATTTAAGCAAACAAAATCCATCCATCCATATTCATGTCAACGCAAAATATTATCTCAAGTGCAAAAGCTAAAGCGTCTTAGTTCTACGAATTTCATAAAATCCCATGCAGCGTCATGCCATGGGTGCATAATGTTTACACAGACATATTATATATATAGAACTCTATTAATTTGCACGCTCAAGCTGAGATCAATTCTTAATTTTATTTCCCATACTAAGCAAACCCATCCTTTCGTATGCAATATGTTGTTGAAATTCTATCCATCTTACCTGCCGTTTGTATAGTAATTATAATGCAATATTTCAATACTTCCATTTTCCATATTAAAGATTTTTTTTAATACAAAACATTTAGCATTTGAGCCATAGCATTAAATATTATCCTTACGGATATATTTATTTACTAGGTCTTGGTAAATGTTACCAGTTACCACCTGTCTAATATAATATGCGTAGTGTTCTGTTTCACCTGAGGTTTTTATTTTTTTACTTTCAATTCAACCCCCTTCGCATATCTTCTGTATATACTGACACCACACGAGCTTTACTTGCTAATCCAATACACCATAGATATTGTAGGCAATACAACCCTTTCAGTATCACGAAGCATCATCCTAATGATAAAAATTATAAAAAACTTGCATTCACCTTAGCTTACCTGTTCTAACAGCTCTCTATAGTTTCCATCTTATTTGTATATTGAAGTCAGTCTGTCAGTTAGTACTGAGAAGTGAAGTCAAGTTCACTTCTTCTAATAAGTTGTAAAAGTGTATGTTGTGTTTTTTATTTCATTGTTATTAACCTGCCTTGTGTTTTTTAGATACACAGGCTAGGAAAGGAATATTACTTTAATATCTGTGTCATTTTACGTCCTACCGTATATGATATATAAGACTAGTTTCTATCTATCAGTGGCACCTGTGCTATTTAACGAATTTTCTCAAGGATTCCTGTATGCAAATTGTTTCCAGAGTTTATTTTCTCCATTGGTTTCACAGTCAAGTTCATAATTTCAGGATTCAAGTTCACCTTGCTACAGTTTAAGGATTAGAGTTTTAAGAATTGAACTGGTTTTTTTTACTAGTGTGTGGGTAAAAGGAATTAAGGGTTTTTAATATTTGTCCACCCTGCATAAAATCATAATTTGAAATTTGACAATTCATCAAGGCTTTAATACAAAAGACAAGTTATAAAGTCGACCTACCTATTTTAATAATCTGGACTCCCGTTATTATTATGTCGTGGCTAAAAAAGTGAAAAAATAATTTTTACTAATAGCACAATCATCATTCCCACTACTAATACTATTTCATTGTTAAAGGAGCCAAAAGCCATAAAAGCTAAAGCCAAAAAGAATTCTAAATAATTTCATGATGACAATAGTCATAATACATAATAATGATCATCATGCTAATAAAATATAAAACTGTATCTTCAATTAGTTATAATTTATGTTTGTGATCTACTATTACTACTCACTCGCATGACAAAAGTCACAATTCGCAATTATAATAATAAAATCATTAAATTACACCACTACTACTGGGTCATTGGATTCAACTCAAATATATAAAAAAAAATAGAATAATATATACAAACATAAATACAAACACACACAAGTTGTAGACCTCGTATTATATTATACCATTATCCTACTTCCTACGTGAAAAATTATCCTTTTATAATCATAAAAATAATATTTTTATATACGTATTAAAACGGTACTACTACTACTACCACTAACTAGTGTGCAAAATTAAGATAAATTCGTACAAAGAGCTCTTTTCTAGAGTAGAGTAGAAACCAAGAAGGGACAGAATTATATAGAGATTTTATATATGCAAATAAAAATAAAATAAATGTAATAAGGATATGATGACATTTCCTTCTATCCTGCTCCTAGCATGATGGTTTAGTTTTTATTCGCAACTCAATCGTCCTTAATTATCTTGAATTGTATACACAGTATGTAAATTAAAAAAGGCTTAATTACAATAAATAGCTACTACTTAATATTACTTACTCTGAAAAAACTCTCAACACTCTTAAGCTTCTAAGGCTAAGGTTTTAACGAGTACAATAGAAAAAAAGTACATCTCTCTAGGGTTGGAAATAAATGTATGAGGATAGTAATAATGTGTTTGTTATAAATACAGAGGTTTATGTGTAGGTCGTGTTTTTTTCATATTTGTTAATTGTTCGTGCTGAATTTTTGACCGTTTTGGCCTGCCTGGCTGGTACTGGTAGTTTTTTGCATTTTACCAGTTTTGGGTACTCATATTGCCTAATTTGACTTGGGACTTGTTATAATAACAATTAGTGGCTTGTCCTATGGATGTGTGCCTGCCAGGAACAGAATAATTAAAATCTTCTGAGTTTTGTCCCTATATTCAGGCTTTATTTGGTTCTCTTGGAATATAATAATAAATTTGCATGGATGTGAATTTACAATTTTAATAAATGCCCAACTTGGAAATGGTCATTGTTTATAGACCGCTGTGAAAAATAAGTTTTAGTTGTGAGTGACAAGAGACTGACCGACTTGTCTCATTGTTGGAAGGTGATTCTTTTAACAAATAGAGACGAATTGAATGGTTGTCTAGCCTCAATAATAAGGCTCTTGTGAAGTTTTTAAGGTGCTAAAGTCTGTGATTTTAAGTACAAGACTACTACACTTTATTATAAGTGTACTGTCAAATGAAATAAAAACAATAATCTTGAAAAAAGAGCTTGGGATCTTTTCAAATATATAAATAAGTTTATTCCTCAAGTTAAAATTCTTTCGAATCGAGAAACCTTTGTAATTATGTCTCGACAGAAGAAAGTCACATTGAGGAGGATAAAAGCAACTCAGGTAAAATGAAATAGTTATTAAAACACGAACTGAATAAAATACCTGAAATATTATATTTATTTTGTTTGCTTAATAATTTCTTATTATTTTATACAATGTCTGTAACATGAACCTCACTTAAACCTTGGCTAATTTAGCTTCTGTTTTGAAACCACAAAAATAATAACAATATCTTAAGTAATTAAGCCCACTTATCAGACAGGTAGATCACGATAGAGTTTAAAAACCGTGAAATGTTATACAAAATGAGAGTGATGGTATATATCTTGTTCATAAATATTCAAAATTTTATTACTTGTAAAGGGTCTTACTAGTACTAACTAACTACTTCTAAAGCTTTTAAGATTTTCAAGAGATTGCACAGATCGTAATCATCATGAATCTTAAAATCTAGTTCAAATGTTGAATCTTCTATACCTTTCTGTATACTTAATAGTAATAATAATAATATTATGATGTGATATGATCATCTCCATTTTGCACAATACACGATGCAATATTGAACTCATCTTCAATTTCAGACACAAGACAGTAGTAGTAGTTGAGATATAGCATGTAAAAGTCAAGGGATTCGTATAATAATGAATGGGAACATTTAAAGGATAATATAAAATGTAAACGTGATGGTAACTCAACATCAGTAAGTCCATCCTGTCTGTCAAGTCTAGATGGGCATCATTGCATTCTACCTTGCAATTACCCTAAAACCTTGACTATAACACACCTTGCATATTACTCGAGTAGGCCTATTTTAGACATCCATTATGAAAGTTCGTATAACACGACTTTCCGTATAACTCGAGTATGTTATACGAGAGGACGAATTAAATTACCATGATTTTTATTATCTTATCAATAATATGCATATTTAAAGCCATGGATGCAAGTGGATTGTTGATGCTTGGAAAGAGGTTGATCGGAAGATTATTAAAAACGGATTCACTAAAGCTCGAATAGCATCGTATGAAAATGCAGAACTTGAGCTTGAAATTGACCAATTAAACATGAATTCAGGAGAATTTGATGGATTTTCGGATGATGATAATGATATGCTGGGCGATGAATTTAATGGATTTGCAGAATCGATTGATTCTGATTAGTGATAAAATCAGAAAACTACATAATGAAAAAATTTTCTTTTCAATTTAAAAAAAATGTATGATATGTCATAAATATGTTCAATAATTTGATTCAGAATAAACTGACCTTAATTAAAACCTCATATAACACGACTTTGCGTAAACCACGATTGACAACATTC
>JAQGAA010000698.1:0-20063 GCA_034696425.1 Isotoma viridis
ATTAGTGTTGTTATTATTGCTAGCACTTCGGATACCAAGTAAGCGTTGGAGCGTTTCAATTCCTATTGACTGACTTTCATTGATGGAAGCGCCTTCTGAATTCAGTTTCACTATCACTTTCATTTCAGAGGAAGGCGGAACGCTTTTATTTAATAATCCTCCTCCCATCACTCCTACAATTAACAAAATATTATATTTAGAATTCAGAGTTTTAAGTTCAGTTTTGTTTTACGAATTCACCTGAAAAGTTTTGATTCCTTGCTAATGATTTTAAAGCTGAGAGAAGTGGACTTTGACGACGAGAGTGATGACACTCGGACTCACTTGATGACGAAGAGGAGGAATCGCTTTCCGAAGAAGATTCTTCCGAAGAGGAAGAAGCTTCACTTGATGAACATTCTTCACTTGACTCTTTCGAATCCTTTTTTCCTTTTGACTTGATAACGACACGAGGTTTGCATTTCCCAGAAGCTTTCATCAAATTTTGAAGTCCATTTATGTTTGGAATCACAATTGTCTGTCGTTGCACACTTTCAGTTGCAATGTTTGGAATTGGAGCGTATTCATCTGCATGTACAATTAGTAGAATTCTTAATGCGTTTTTACAGTTTTTAAATATTCTCAAAACTATACCTGATAGGTTTTTTATGTTGCCATTTATATCAAAAACTGGTTGCTTTGGTCTAGGCTTTTGCGTTACTGTGGAATAAGCGACAAAAAAGGATATTAAAGTTCCAGTGATTTTAATAGCGAAAGAGGAACCCAAGGTCAAAGGTTCAATGTTGTCAGTACCTGTCATGTAATTGTTATTGAGTTTGTCTGATTCTTCTTGATTTCCATTATTTGATGCTAATGGAGAAAGTTGTTGTGGTGAAAGTGGAAGACATTTATTTTCAGGTTTTTTTAATTTATTTTGAATTACTGAAAAGATTTGAACATTAAAAAGGAATTATTATGAGAAACGTTTCGAAAGATATTCACTAAATGCTTTTAAGTAATAGTTGAATGGCAAAGTATACTCTTACGAAGGTCATTGGTGGTGGGTGACACTTTCTTCTTTTTTGCAAATGGCCAAAAGAAATTGAAGGGCATTTTTATTGGTTTCTAAAAACTACGCATAAACTATAAACAATGGAAGAGTTAGAAATTCATTATGAGTTTAATTTTGAATTTTTGTTTATTCACTACATTTTTAGAAAAAGAATTAAAAGCAAGAAATTGTTTGAATAAATAATTGTTATAAAACTTATTTCTTTTTAGTTTAAGAGTTTTGAGGAAATTAGGCGAAACTTTCCTTAACTACATAAAAATTACTTGAGAAATTAATTAATTTGCTAGAATGATAAAAAATTATTTGACGTTCTTTTTGAAGAAATTGAGACTCATTTTTATTAAAATCCAATTCACTTACAATTTATTAAAATCTTGGTTTTCGTTTCGTTTAATAAGTTTGTCTACTGATTGAGATAAGAACGAGTGAAATCTCCGAGATCTATGTTTATAGAATAAAAACCCCCACAGTTTTCATTGCATACACAATTACAAAAGCATTGGGGTGGAACGCATCCATAATTGTAATAATACCACCAACGGCAATAATTACAGGCTTCATTTTCACAACAATGCTGGCCTTTTTCTTCAGCTGGAAATTCAACGCTTTCATCTTCTTCTTCTTTGTTGTTACAATTGTTTTGGACATTGGGACAATCACTGCCTCCGATAGCACCTTCAGGTTTTTCATTGTCAATTGAAGGATTCTCTTTGTTCGAATCTCCGTCTGAATTCAATGTCACATTTGTTTCACCTTCAAGGGATTGTCCTTGCACTCCTTGAACTCCATCCGTTGTCGGTATTACTCCTGTGCCTGTGTATTATAAACACAATTAATTAATTTGTTAAAAGTTGAGATTGTTTCTTAATTGAATTTACCTGGGAGATATTGAATCCTTGCTAAGGATTTCAAATCTGAGAGACGAGTGGCAGTGGGACCTTTTTGGTTAGAATAGCATTGTTGACATTCGTCTTGTTGGGAGTAGACTGGCCAATAACAGGGCTCTTGGCAAAAGACATAATTTTTTGGCATTTCTTTTGCAGGAGGTTTGTCTGGCATTGGCACAGTGAAATCTGGCTTTTTATAAGGTTGAGAAGGACGGGATGGACGACTTGCATCTCCTTTGGACGGACTCTTGGATGACACATTTTTGGTACTGAGTTCACTGTCATACTCACTTTCCTCTTCTTCTTCTTCAGATAACTCTGAGTCGCTTTCTTCTTCTTCTTCCTCTTCGTCTTCTTCTTCGTCTTCGTCTTCCTCCAAAGGCGACAGGGCATTCATGTCAAGTCTTTCCAAGGCTGCTTTTCGAGATGCCAGTGGAAGGTTTTGGATGAAGCGTAAGTCTTTCTTGTGGCACTTTGGTTTAGCAATTATGCCAGATCGCTGTCTATGGGGCTGGTCCTTGGGATCGTACATTATTTTGCGAACTCCTTCTACAGTCATCAGGCTGGAAACTCCTTTGGCCAAAACTCCTAGATGATGGCTCCTTACGCTCTGAAAAGGGATTTTCTATTAATTTAAGTTGCTGTTTTATGAGTTATTTTGTTTTACTTTATTTGATTTGACTGATTCGTCAGATGGATGAGGTTTGGGTTGGTGGTGGTGGAAGTGATGCGGCTTCTTTTTCTTTTCTGGCCTTGTTTGATACAAAACATTTGTTGGTTTGAACATTGGAATGGAATGATGTTTGGCTGCGTTTGAAGACATAGCAGCTAATTGATTTGCAGTCAGATTTGGATGATAACTTTTACGAAGTTCTGAGTGCGTAGAACCTTCTTTTCCAAATGGCCACCAATTTGCTCCGGACATTTTAGTTTTTTTTAAAGATTTACCTAAAATTTGGAGATTTTTTTGCAAGTTTGACTTTTAGTTTGATTTGTTTGCTTCGAATTTCAAAATGGAAAGGGGGCAAAACAAAAGTCCAGGACCTTGGTGAATATGATTTTTCGTTTTAATAATTTCAATGGAAAAATGCATATCTTTCCTTAGATACATAAAAACGCTTGATAAAAGTTCAAGTGAAATTATAATTCAAGCCTATTTATCCGCATTTCTTGCATTTTACGAGTGATGATAAAAGGTAGGTTAAAACTCTATAGCGTTTAAAATGCTTTCATTTAGATTTTTTTAAATAAATAAAATTTGGCATTTTGAAATGGGCTAATTGTGAATGTTAACGAAAGGATCATCTCATTACACGAACATATTTATAAAATTCAAATATTTGAAACTACAAGTTCTGCTGTTATTTATTATTTTTCGCATTTAAATGTATATTTTGAATGATATTTTGCGTCTTGAGTTGAACACAACTTGTAAGATTAAGTCAATTCAGTTATTAAAAATACTAGTTTTATTTGCTATTTGCAATTCAATTTTATTGTCGTTTATTTGGAAAACAGTGTTTAATCAAATGAATTAAGATGGAAGAAAGAAGATGTGAACTAATTCATGTCATTTATTGGCAATGGCATTTTCAATCATATAAAGTATTGGATTTAGTCATTTAGTAAACCCACACATTAAGCCCTATTATTTTTATCAAATTCAGTGTAATTTGCAGTTTCAAATCCAATTTTAAAATATGATTTTTACTCACTATTTAAAAAGGGAATTTGACATTCTTATTTGTTGTTTTGGTATATTTCGTGTTCAGTGCAAAACATAAAGAAGTTTACCTTGAGATTGAGTAGATAAAATAATAGCTTATTTTTCTAACTGTTTTCCAGTGACTACAGATTCACTCCTGCTAATTCTCTACAAGGCTTGTAGGATGGAATACGTGAATGTTATCTCTTAACTTCACAAGCCAATAGCCAAAAGTGAGAGTGTTTTAACCTCAAGCACAAATCACTTTTTTATGCATCCTTCTCTATAAATTGAAAGAAACAACTTGTGGATTTACTCTCTCAGAATGAACTTGAAATATTAAACAAAATAATATTAAAACAGAGTTAGCCACCGTGACATCTTATAGTGGCTGACAGGATAGGCTTTTATATTCTTAAGATTTATCTATCTCGTGGGCTTATATAATATCATCAGCCGGCTATATTCTTTTTTGACATTTCACTGTACAGAGAGACAGTAGCAGTTAATAGTTAATTGTAGTCTGGGATATTTACCAATTTAAAAAAAGGAATTAATACAAAAAGAATTAAAATGATTTTTTATTCTTTTGTGTTTATTTGTTTAATTAATTTAGCAATTATGTCTGGTAGTACGGGAGATCCTTCAACGAAACCTGTCAAAAAAGTTTTGGCTTTTGGAGGAAATGGATTCATAGGTAAGTTCTTTAATTATTCATTTTGGAACATTTTACATTTTGTTAAATTATTTAAATTAATTTAAATAATTAATTTAATTATTTAAATGGGAGTATTTAGTCATAAGTATAATTTGATTGTGTTAAAAATTACAATAATATTTTGGTGTTAATTAATTTGTTAAAGGTTCCGAGGCACTTGAGCAACTATTTGCAGATCCAGAACAATATTATTCAGTAACTCTGGTGTCACGAGGAAATTGGTATTACGACTCGGAACAAAGAATCAAACCAAAGTTACACAAGCAAATAATTTGTGACAGAGAAGAATCTGATCTGGAATATTGCACAGATTTAATTAATTATGTGAAAGAGAACGATAAGATTGACATTGTGTTGGATTTCTCGGCTTACAAACCAGAAGTTTTAGAAGCAAGTTTGGAACTTCTTCAAGGAAAAGTTGGTCTTTATGTTTATATTAGTTCGGATTCCATTTACGAAGTTTGTAGAAATTCAAAAGTACCTCGAGTGTCTTTTGAAGACGATGATGTAAGGCCTTTGGACCCTGAACAACAAAGTTCCCTTAATGAGGCGGATTCTTATGGAAATGAGAAGCTGCAAGGGGAAGAGGTATACAAAGCTTTTAATTAAGTAACCCCTTGAAATTTATAAAATAAGAGCCACCGGGGATTTTAATAATAAGGAAAAATATGGTTTTTTAAGGATTAGATTTTTCTATAATTGTAATTTAATTTTTCAGCTTTTGAGAAATGAAAAGAACCAGTTGCCTTTCATAATTTTCCGATTGCCGGATGTTTTGGGAGCTCGAGATACGACGGATCGTTGGTGGACTTATCAGATGTGGGTTCAATTCTATGATTTCATTAAGGTAAGCAAAAATACACGTCCCTTTACTTTAAATATTTTATAATTCAAAATTGATTATTTACTTAAAGGTTCCAATTAACGTTCCTGGAGAAATTCGAAATCTGAAAACATCTTACGTTTACGTGAAAGACGTAGCAAAAGCAATTCATTTGTCACTAGATAAACCAGAATCATGGAATCAAGCGTACAATCTAGCCATAGATAAACCTCTCACACTCAAAGAATTTGTAGATGAATTGGCTAAGGAACTTGGGGTCAAAGTTGAATACGATATCGGAGACTTTAACCTTTTCCCTTCTGTTACTCGAGGAGCAGTTAATATCGACAAAGTGAAAAAGGCCCTTGGTTTCGTACCAACAAAGTGGGAAGATGTCATCAAGGTTAATTTAAATCCTTTTTTAAAGTTAATTAATTCTATTTTGATTAAGAATTTATTTCAATTAAATGAATTGATTTACACACAGGATACGGTAGCGTTTTACAAAGAAGCTTTGTACAAATTCCATTCAGAGAGAGACGACGTTGTTCATCAGTTGACAAGATTTGTGATTCCAAGACATCGAAAGGGTGAATTATTGAAATTCATTGACGAATTGGCAGCCGATAGAACAAAAACTGTCCAATCTTATTGTAAGGACTTTAAAGGGTTTTTTATAAGTATTCTTTAATTATTATTTATATTATTTTTGTGTTGTTTCTAAAGTGGCTAGCATTGGAGGACTCAACAATAAAGATGCGGATGAAGGTGTGACTGCAGACCAACTTTTTGAAGAAATGATGCATCGAACTGAATTATAAATTATTAATTTACAATTTATTCTTAACCTTTGCAATTTAAAACTTGTTGGAAATTTATTAATGGATTTTGATTAATAAATGTTAAACTTTCTTACAGCTCATTTTTGACCTTTGGAATGTTCAAAGCTTTATTTTTTAAGTTGGATTCTGTGTATGCAAGTTGTAGTGTGACTTCTGTGTGTGGAAATTCCTCTTAAACATTTTCTAATAATTCTAAAGGATATTATTGTGGACTCTGACACTAAAAACCCTTATACTTGGATCTGATAATATTGATGCGTTGATTTATGAATAGGATTGATATTAAATATATTTATTGAGGTGTAACTTTGAACAACCGGTTGATAAAGAGAAAGAAGTGTCATACTCATGACATTTCAAAGGAATCCGTATTGTTGATACATAATGAATAACAAAAAAGTAACTAATTAATAAGATTGGATAAAGGAAAAGTAAAGGTATGGACCAACATTTACTGGGAGGCGTGGGAGGCTTTTGACAAGAGATTCATGAGAGTTGCATTGGGAGCCTTTGGAAGTTGAATTCTGTTCTTGAGTGTCATGGCCTTTCTCCAGAAGTTCGCATCCAAATCATCTTCCAAAAAGTCAAAGCCGATAAACAACACTGGCTCCTTTCCTTGGTGATGCATCTGAAATTGAATAAAACTGTTTATTTATTTAGTAATGGGTAATGGGAATTAATGAGAGTTTGTGATATTAGACTGACCACAATGGAGCGATAGACTTGAGGGCATGGGCCTTTAAGGGCGAAGGGTGGCTTCTGGAATGACGGGAAGGCAACTGCACGTTTCTTTCCTTTGTAGCCTTTGAGAAGCTCCTTCATGGCTGCATTTTCTGCTCGCGTTTCTTCTGTCATAGTGATTTCCTTTGAGACGCTTGGATCAACCACAACCTAAGATAAAACACTGTTTTAAAATATGGTAATAAGTAAAAAGCGGAAAGACTTAAGGAAATGTACGGTCATAGTGTGAGGATCAACTCCTTCTGGAAATTGGAATCCTTTAAGAAGTCGAGTTGGAGTTGGAAATCCTGCAGGCAGATCCCCTTTGTCACCATCCACGAAAAATACGAGCATCTTGCCCCCATGAAGTCTCCGTACCTTTGTCATCCCGTAAATTTCTACAATTGCAAATCAATTTAATTAACTGATTGATGGTTTGAAATCCAAAAATATTTTTTGATTACCTTGGAGGAAGTGTGTCATGTTGGATTCCGGAAATCCTTCGTATCAAGTGATAATAGAAGTTAAACTTGGCTGAGGAGATCAGTCCTCCGTCTGCCTTCCACTTGAACAATGAACTGACTCTCAGTTATTTCTCGTGTTGTGTGCACACGCTCAACGCAACCAGAAGATTGGACGACACACGACACTTTGTAAACTTTGAATCCACAATCTCTCTTAATTCTATTTCGTAAGAGAATACGAGATTGAGCCTCAGAGTGACAAGAAAAGTCTTTAGTACGGATTGCCGTTGCTGAGGGATTATAAAAGCATGCGGGTTATCTTTATCTAGTTTAGTTTTAGTTTAGTTTTCTACACATTTATCTGCATCTCAAAGACTCTCTTCGTTCAAGTGCATCCTCAACTTCAAACAATTTTCAAAACCTTTTTAGGAATATTTTCCAAAAGAAATGTTTTTATTATTAGATATTTGAGTGATTATATGCAATAAGGTTGTCCAGACAAATAATCTCCGTCCGCTCCTCTTCAATAATTCTTCTTTTGTCAATTGCATTTGCATAGTTATTCAAGTATGAAGAATGAACTTAGATGTAGCATTTACTTCATCATTTATTTACTACTCGTAAAAACACAAAAGAAACTCAATGAATGAGCAAATAAAGCTAAAAATATAGTCCATCAAACACTTCTAGGACCAATTTGGTGCTCATGCGAACTGAAACAGCAAAGCAAAGATACACACACACCCACCAAAAAAATGCACTTTTGTTTGTTCCACAATTTGTTAAACATTTTCAGAAAATTGTTTGAAATAATATTAATAAAACAAGATGCTTTTCAAAATCAAAAACTGCTTTAAATTGTTTATATTATTTCTATACTTTACAGAAATTGAGCATAAAAAAGAGTTTGCATAATCCAAAAGTTTTTCCTTCTGTGATTTATGTGAAGAAAAGATACATTTTATGTTGCAACCCAATTGAATTGTAAATACATAAAACACATGGATTTTAACATAGTTATTTATTCAAAAGGATAAATCAAGAAGCCTTACTTTTAATCTCACAAGGAACAAAACTTAACTGTAGAAAGGATCTGTATTTTGTACTAATTTTTATAAATTCAGTTTTATGTGTCAAGTGTCAAGAATTTGATATGTGCGTTTCTGTAAATAACTTGACTTCTTTAATTCTTTTCACTCGTACTGTTTATATCATGACAATTCCATCGAAATTAGAAACATTTTTTAAACCATCATTTTATGTCAAAAGTACTCAAGAAATTGTAGCCAACTTTTTTGCAGCGATTCATCATGAATATAAATTCAGACGTTAAATTTCCTGAAGACAAGAAAATCTAAAACATCGGGGTTTTCGGATTTTGCGTTAAAAACGTTAAGGTATAATGTTTTTTATTAACTTTTTAAAAAAAATATTCTAACTTTGGTAATTTAATTTAATTTATTCCATTATAAAACCCATAGTATGAGTACAAGCATGGCAGTTATATCATAAGTAACATTAATTAGTCAGAAGAATTACATTAAAATTAAGTACAATTATGTTAACATTGTTATTTTTTCTTAACACAAAAATTCTGTTCCTAAATTGTGAAATAAACTCAAAAATAAAAACTAGACAAGAAAATGCAATAAAAACAAAATACAAAGCAAACGCAATGACAAATTTTGATCCATTGGAAAGACTTGGAGATTGAAATCCTTGTTCTTTTCTAATCTTATTCTGCAACTCAGACACTTGCCATATTTTTAGTTTTTTCAACATGTTTGTAATTCCAGATTGTGAAAAATAACTCATCAAACTTATAAATTCATTTGACAAATGGAATAAATAAGTTTGAGCATCATCTGCAGATTCCTTCAAAGGTTGATCAACCACGTGGCATGATAAATCCTTAAAGTCCTTATTAGTTCTCTTTACATTTTCAATAGTCGTAAGAGTCATTCCAACTTCATTATCTTCAGAAATTATGCATAATTTACCAGCCTTTTTTAAAGTCTGGAATATCTTTGTTTCATCGTATTTCATGTGAACAAAAGATACATTTTCTAGGCCACTTATCGCTCCTCGAAAAATGTATTTGTACCAGGCTGCGGCACCCGCTACAGGAAGTGTGTCAGTGTAACCGATTTTAAATCCTGTAAGAATTAATTCTTCTACCGTTTGAATTACATGTTCCGTTTTAGAAATTATCATATCCGCTGTAAGTATTCCACTGTACAAGAAACTTACACAAGTGGAAATCAACAAACTAAATAGAGAGAATAAGAATAACCGAATGCGAAGGGATCTCCCTGAACGAACACGAATGTAAGATTGGCCAATTACAATGCACACAGCAGAGACAGGATCCCTTGGACGAACAAGTGTCAATGTGGCTCCAATGGACAAAGCCAATACGAGCCAAATGGATGCTTGAAATGGCTGTAATAAAACAGAAAGTAATTGAAAGAGCCCTTCTAGTGACAAGGGAATTGTATTTGAATTTTGGAGACAGTAAATTAGTCGTTCTGAAGTTGTGTTCAAAAGATATTGCTTCGTGTAGTTTAATCCACGTGTTCTGGAAATAGGACCCAGGAGGATTATTGACTTGTAAGTTGTGTCAAAATAGGGAGGACCCCATACACTTGAATAAGATTTGTCATAAAGCGGAACAAGAGTGAAATTGAATTCTGTTTTGAGAATTGTTAGCAAAAGTCTTTGAAAAGAATAACAAACAAGTTCATCTCCACGGGATGTTGGTTTTAAAGGAAAGCAGGGATATTCTTCGTGTATGAAATAAGCTGGACCTACTCCAACCTTCGTCCCTTGAAGGTCACAGTTCAACATTTTGTATTCTCTTTTCAAAATGCTCAGACTTTGAAGAGAAACTTTAACTAAATTATTTGTGCAAATGTAACAAAAAAGTCTTATTGAGTTGGAAGTTCGAGTTTCAATTATAAATATTAGCGTCACATCACTCAGCCACATTTTGAGTGGCCAATTATTTTTATTTTGATAGAGGTGGATGTAGAAATCTTGTGAAAGAGAGACTAAAAATAAGGCTTTGGGATTGAGGAAATATCCAGACTTCTCTATTGAATTAAACAAATCAGTTGGAGGTAATTCAAACATTAGAAATAGGGAACAACCCGGGTTTTTAAAACTAAGATTGGGCAAATAAGTGCCCATCCAGGAATGAGGTTCACCCAACAAACTATCCCATGTTATTGAATATGGAACATGTTTTTTATTTAAGGTTTTTAAGAATAATTCATACTTTTCTTCTGTTTCAAGAACATGAGGGCTTGAAATGTTAAGAAAGAGTTGTTTTATGTGCAGTCGACAAATCGATTCCTCGGACAGTTTTACTAAATATTTTACTTCCAAACTTTCACACTTTACGAGGTTGGCTGTTAGAAAGTAAAAAAATATTATTAAAAATTTTAAGCAGTTTTTGATTCGGACAATTCGGAGAAGCATGTTTTTCAATGTTGGAAAAATCTTGTTTCTCGTCCAAAATGTATTTCGGCAAGTGTGAGGTTCTTTTTATTACAAATTTGTGAGGTGTGATAAAAATAAACAACTTTTTTTATTGATTGCCATTATTCAAATACTTTTTGCCAATGTCAATTTTTTGCAAGTTAATTCAAACACTAAGAATAAGAATAAAAGCATTGCTTTGTTTGCATGGGACAAATTTTATGTTGAATTGAATAATAATATGCAAGAGGTTAGTTAGTCCAATGACGTTGGAAAACGCTGTAATTATTCCCATTGGTATTTGCAAATGTTTGTTTGCAGAATTAACAGAATAACTATCATTAAAATAAATATTTGTGTGTTAGTCATGTTAAGAAAAAAAAAGTGGTAGAAGTTTTTGATAGGGCTTACTTTTGTTATTTTCTCATTGAATTGGTTTCTTTGTAATTTGTGAAGGAATTGGGCAAGTGCACATTTTATTGTTAAATCTATTCATAATTCTGTCAATCTATTTTATAGTCAAATCAAGTTATTGGTTGTTATTAGAATAGGGACTTTAGTGATGTTGCATCTGTATTTGTCAAGTTTTTTCCCATTGATTAAGGATAATATAAAAACGATAGGAAATGAATGCATTTTTAATGGTTTATTACAGGATAGACTTATTTTTATTAATTTATCGCATTTATTTTAAACAGTTATTGTAAATCCAAGTAAAAACAAAATTCAAGACTATTGCCAAACTCCAAATAATATTAGTCATGTCCCTTTTAAGCAAACTAACTAATTCCCGAGTATTAAACACATTTTGTAAAATTTCTTATTATAGAAGAGCAATATTTTTCTAAACATTTAAAAGAAGTCAAAAACCTGTTATAAGCCGCATAATTACATTTACATACTATGTAATCTGCTAACTTAATTACTTTGAGGAAAATGATTCAACTATATTTAGTTTTAATATATATATTTCCTTTTTATTTATTTTTCATTGACTTATTACTAATTGATGGTGCTGTTATGTAAATAATTAATTTGAGTCTGTATAACACAATAAACTACTTTATAATAAAATGTTCATAAAGCCTCGGACTCCATTGCATCATTGCTAACAATAACCTTGTTTGTAATATTTAATTCAAGTATCTTCTTAATTTTCGAATCCTTTGTCTGGCTGAGTGAATGCAAAACACAATTCCGTTGTAGATTTTCCATCTGATCTCAATTAAGAAAGCTCCAAATCCCCCGAATATGCAGCCAATTAAAAGAATTATGAATATGAAACCAAAGTTTGATTCAATTTTTTGTGGTTCAAATACACTTTGTTGTTGGTAAATTCCTTGAATTTCTAAGTTTTGAAAAAAGTGACTCCACATAAAGAAAATGCCGGATTGCATGAAAAAGCCAAGTGATTTGAAAACAAAGTCACTGGCACGAACAGACACAGTAAGGATTTCTACCATGGGATAAATCGCATCTTCACTTGTCACATAATCGTACCTTGTTTTGTATGATCTTTGTCCAAATACACGATTTTTAAAATCCGTCATTCTTTCTTCATTGGCAACAAAAGCTGTTTGATCACACTTGGAAATTATTTGAACAAGTTGGGACAATTGAGAGGTTGTGTTTGTTTGAGTCCAAATGTATCTACTGAACAAATTTCTCATCTCTTTAAGTATTTCAGATAAAACATCTTTGGTAAGAATTAGTTTCATTTTTGCATCTAGCATCTCTAGTTTATCTAGTTTATGAGATGCTGGTAAGGTGCATGGCGTTTTGCATGTGTACTCATCGTACTGACTTTTCAACAATTCTGATATATCGAGATTTATGGGATTACTTATTTTCTCAAGGGACTGACATTTTTCTCCATTAAACGTTGTCAGTAAACTATGTGTCATAAAGAATGGACTGTGCAAAATCTCTTCAGGTAAATCTTCATCGTACTTCAGTTCCAATGACGCATTTTTAAATGACTTTGCAAAATATTCAGTCATAGAACTTAAATTTCGAGCACCGTCTATTAAATAATTAGTTTGAATCCACTCAAATTGTTGAATTGATGAAGCATACATTAAGGGAGTTTTTGGTGATTCCCATTTATCTTTTGTCGCAGATGGAGTCAAGCATGATAGTGGGTCATATTTGTAAGACGACGTTGTCGATTCCAAGCTGAACAGTTTGAATTTGTTTTCTCTGAGATGAGAGAATGTCTCGGGATAACTTACTTGACTTGGGAGCAACATATCGTTTGTAAGAATTCCTTTGTAGCCGTTGCTCAATACAATTCCAATGAGAATCCATACGGCGTAAATGTAATGAAATGTTTTTATGTTGGTGAGTGCTTTTGAAAGCGGGTAGGAATACTCCACCAATGAGCCAAAAAGAAAGCATAAACTTTCTTGGCCAAGTTTTATCAGCGATGTGTAATTCCAGGAAGGATTTGTGAGAAGGAGTATGGCCACAAGAATTAACATAAACGCGGAAATGGTAATCCACAAATTAATCTCAAAAGGTTTAAAGTAAATTAATCCGGATGAGAAAAATGTTTTTTGTAAAGGAGAACATGTTAAGAAACGATAAGAGGAGTTCTGTAAAACTAAGAAGAAGTAGGAACCAAAAATAAAGGATTTAGTTAAAGTGTAATTTGTGCCAGTGGGAACATTTTTGATAGAAAGTGTTGGATAATGTTTTGGTCTTCTTTGAACTGGTTCGAGTGAACATTCTAATGCGTTACGAGTTAAATTAACTTTTTCCAAGAGAAGAGAAACCCAAATGTCGTGATAGCTGAAATAGTATTCAGCATTTTTGGTTTTTTGAGAGAATTTATAACGATTTCGTATGGCTGTGGGATGATCCAAAATGCTTTCCGTATTTTTACAAAGATTATCATTGAATTTCCATACGTAGTTTGGAATTTGGGCTTCCGCTAATGATGTTAATGTCTCTTTTGTAAGTTGTTGAGTTATGGACTCATTAGTTGAGTAAATGAGTGTATTGTGTTCCTTATGGTTGTAGCAAGCAATGCATTTATACTGTATGTGTGTTACAATAAGAGCTTGAGTTGTTCCTATGAATGCGCTTTTGTCTTTCGTAACTGCCACAACGTACAAGTAGTAAGTGTCAATAATTGCACCTAAATGTTCCATTATTGAGTTTGTGTTGGTATCATAGTCAAAGACATTCCGTTTCCTATTTCTGTAATGAAATGAAGAAAGCATCTTAGCAGTCGTGCATAAAACATGATGTGTACTTCTTTCAATTGATATGAATGCAAAATAGTTCGTATGACAGCCTCAACGTTAACGTATCACTATTTACCGTTTTTGAAATTACTATAATAATTCGTTTACTAAAAGTCTTACTGGCTACATTCGTTAAAATTTGTAATAATGTTGAAATAACTCTTGGTTGAAAAACCCAAAAACACCCGAATTTGTGTTAACCTGTGACACCCCGATATATTGAGACATTGCTGTTTACAACATTGAATTAAACCATTTTACGTCGTCTTCAATGATATGCACATCCACATTCCTCTCAATTGTTAAAAACAAACAAATACAAACAGATTATCTAATTGTTTCCTTTTCGTAATCAACGCATAATGGTTGTTGACAACAATGTTTAAGGTACTAATTGGATTTTTTAAAAAGCATTTTGTACAGATATTATGTCGCTTATTCTGAAAGTAAAACAGTTTTTGAGAAATTTTTGTAAAATAGGCTATCGCACAGAGTTGGCAATCAACTACTAGACGAACAACATGCCTATAGAAAATATAGATCATGTAGTACTGCGTTAAAAACCTTTACAGAAGATATTTATGATTCTATAGATAAACCTAAAGTCAAAGTCGCAGCGATTTTTGTAGACCTCTGTAAAGCGTTCGATTCATGTGTACAAGCGACGCTGATTGAAAAATTTATTTCTGAGTTTAATCTAGAACCCTGGTTTGTAAAAATCTTACGGGAAATTTTTAGAAATAGAGTTTTCAAAATCATTGAAAGTGATAAGTAATACCCCTTAACACGTGGAATTAGTCAGGGTTCAGCTTTGGGATTGGGATCGCTTCTCTTCAGTATGTATAATAACAGCGTTGGAAGCGTCATAAAATATAAATTCTTGCTTTATGCTGATGACCTTTTGTTTTTTATTTCAGGAGGGAATGTGAATGAGAACATAATTAAGCTAAAGGTTGAAATGAAAAATATTGTGGAATGGTGTAATAAAAATGGTGTAAGTATTAATTTCGGTACAAAGTATATGGTATTCCATAAATGTCAAGATAAATCAATCTTACCAGAAAATTTACAAAAGGTAATGATTAATAATTTTAAAATCGAAAGGGTATATACCTAAGTTTAAATATCTAGGGATTATATTTGAGCCCAACATGTTGTTCAATAAACATTATGAAACAGTAAGGTTGAAGGTAATTCACAGGTTAAAATATATTAGAGGTAGTAAAAGATATAAGTCCACACATTGTTAAAATAATGATAAACTCATATGTACACTCAATTATAGACTATGGTATTGAAACATGGGCAGTACAAACTGATACCCAACTGAGTAATATACAGGATAGGATAGACAGATTCCTAGTTAGCTATTACTATCCAATTATTGCAAATAAAAGGAAAGGTAAATTAAATATTGATAATGTCAATGTAACTAAAATTAGAGAAAAATTTAATTTTTTGTCTATCAATGAGAGAATGGAATATGTATTGCTAAAAAATTTCTATAAAAATTTGGCGGAAGACGTTTTTAATTTTTCTCAGCTCTCGGAAAACCGAAATATGCCTAGAGTGAAATGTGTTACTTTTAATTCAGAGATCTACAAAAAGTGTATTAGATATAAAAATTTGGAATAAGTTGCCACCTGAGTGGAAAGTAATGGATTGCAGTTATACGGATTTCAAAAAATTAGTTAGGAACTTTATTATAGATAGAAGGAAAGAAGAATTTATAACTTAGTAAAAAGGTATTATGATATAAGCAGCTTTAAGTCTAGTCTCTATGAAATAAATGTTTATGTTATAATGTCATCAGTGGGAGAACAGTATAATAATACTGAACTCAAAAGACAATAAAGATCTAAACTAAACTAAAGCCCTGTCATTAGAATTATTTGCATTCAATCAAGTTTAAAGTAAAATATTTTATGAATTATGGAGGAATAAATGTTACAGCTTTGTTTTCTCATCTGAAATGACTAGAGAGAGATAGGCGATAGTTTGGACGTTCATTCCGGTATCCCATTGCTCTACATAATTGACGAATTCATCTGTCGACTCACGGGCTGCACCTATTTCATACAAATTTATCTTTAAACAAACTTCCACAACAATTTTTAGAATTGTCATCCCAAAGAGCTAAAGGATTTTTATTTTTCAAGAAACAGTGCTTTTCAAGTTTTGGTGCTCTCGACCTAACCTAACCTTTTCCACTGAAGCAAGTAGCAAAGAAAGTAGGATTTTTTAAACTGGCGTGCGAGTAATTAAAAAAAAAATTTTCAAATTAAATGTTCCGTTTCTGTATGGAATTTCTACAATGAGAATGTTTATTTATAATACAAATAGACGTATAATTTAAAAAAGTAGACTTACGAAACCACAACTTGTTCAATAGGTTGCAGTAGCTTAAAGGAATATACCCATTGCAGAGAAAAGACGCATAATATGTCAAACTCAATAAAAATGTTAAATCTGAAGGAGAGATAAAAATGTGCGAGTCACAACTGGGATATTTGGATGCTGTGTACACTTCCAGAGTATAATTCACTTTCACTGGATTCATATTTTGGAAATCGTAAATTACCAGGGAAGAATTTAAATTAGTCATAAAAGATAAATCCAGAGTAATTTTGTCAAAGAAATACAAATAAATAATGCAGTTTGGAAATAAGCTTATGTAGTTTTCTATTCTAGAATCTTCTTTTTCCATTCCTGTAACAAAGGGTTTTGATGAAAGGACGCAACAAACAGAGCACGCAATTATTACAAAGGAAAGGATTGTGATTTTGGGTGTTTGAACGTTTTCCATTGTTCAATGTAGGCAGATATTCTTACAATTTATAACTTTGATTATCTTTAGTTAGTGGGAGTCCTACGTTCGTTCAGTCAAAATAGTAACTTTTGAACGCAACTTTATTTTCGAATTTTGCAATCCACTTTTTAAAGGAATTGGCAATAATAGCTTAGAGAAGGTGACTCAAATGGAGGAAATTGAAAAGGATGCTTGAAAGTGTTTCTTTCTGGAAATGCAAAATGATACTGCTGGCTGCACAAGTGACAGTAGTCGCGTTATTATAAGCTAAAAGGTGAGGGCAAATATTAATCCTCTTACGAAATATTATACAAGTTGCTTTAAACAGTTATGGAATGTATAAGTCTAGCATAATATTCATAATGCATTTAGATTTTCAAGGAAAGTAGGCGAGTTTTGAGATATAAGTTATTCATTAAATTATTAAAAATTTACAGGGAAAGCTAGGATTTAAAAAATGCCCAGTATTATAAGTATGTTAGGTAAATGATAAGCTTTCATTTGGAATTTTAACGTTTTGTAGTGGAACAATATTCGAGTTTTGCAAAATTCTGTTCTGTTCATAGTAGTAAGAGTTAAAACAAAAAACGTTGTAATCAATAAGGCCTTTAACTCATTTCAACATTAGCTTTTTGAAGAAAAACCGATATGAAAACTGAAAAACATGCTTTTATGGGCTCAAATAAAAAAAATTTTAGCAGAATATATTGATTACTGTGAAAGCACTTGAGAGAACAAATTTATTAGACATTTCTGAGTCTTGTCTTTTGTTTTTACTTACTAACTTTTGTCACGCTCACTTTAAATTATTTATTTTCTCTATAGACGAAGCTTTCTTATGTTTTTTGAATACTCATGGACTCTGGTGACTAAAGACTAGCTTATGTTTAAATTAGGTAATATATCATTTATTATTGGCATTTAGATAAATTTTATAAAAACTGTAAAATTGAATTAAATGCTATTAAATAAAATAAGATAAAAAAGCTCAATAAAAACATGAAGTATGAATAAAAAAATAAATAATTAATATCAAATTAAAACATTAAAATTAAATAAAAATATTAAAATTAAATTAAAACCTGAAATTACAAAAAATACCGAGGTAGCAGTCGTTGCATAATATTGTCAAAGATATATAGAATTTTAAAATGCTAAAATTCTTTTAAATTAATTTACTTCCATAATTTTGAAGATTTGTACAATTTCATTTTTCAAATTTGATTTTTCATACCAAGAAGTTCGAGAATCTTTGGTTTTTTTTAAATACATCATATTTAGTTAATAATAAATGAGTTAATGTTTTAGTTAATGAGAATGATTATCATTGTTGGTAATCCTGTTCTCCTAAATCCTCACGTGAAGGTTGTGAAGAATCCAGTGCACTTCCGGTTGCCACTTGTGATTCGACTGTTGAAGGATTCTGTTCACTCTGGATGGGTGGATTCAAAACATTCACATTTGTCATTTCGGATGGAACTTCTGGAATCAAATTCAGAACTGATTGTGATGGATCAATCGGAGGAGTGAAGTAATCGTTTTCCTCGGCTTTTTCTTCTTCAGGGGGAATCGCGAATTCCATTGCTGATGGAGATAGCTGTAATGATGATTGTTTCGGTAAAAGAATTTCCGTTTCTGGGCTTTCTTCCGGGGTTTCTTCCGGTTTTTCTTCCGGTTTTTCTTGATCTTCTTCGGGCTTTCCTTCATTTTCCACGAGTTCTTCTTGATTGTCCTCGGGCTTTTCTTGATTTTCTTCGGGCGTTTCTTGATTTTCCTCCGGCTTTTCTTGATTTTCTTCGAGTTTTTCTTCATCTTCCATGGGTTCTTCTTGATTTTCCTCTGGCTTTTCTTGATTTTCCTCGGGCTTTTCTTCATCTTCCTCGGGCTTTTCTTGATTTTCTGCGGGTTCTTCTTGATTTTCTTGATTTTCCTCGGTTTTTTCTTGATCTTGTTCAGCTTTTTCATTGATTTCCGGGCTTTCCTCGATCTCTTCAATTTGCTCGTTTTCCTTGGGTGGTTGCTCTTCGCTAAGCTGAGTCTGATCAAAATCAGTTTTACTTCCTTGAGGTCCTGTGTCCGACTCAAACAAAAAGTCCGGGCTTTTTGCTCCAGGTGACATGTCATCCATTATTATGGCAGGAAGAAGGACATCTCCTAGTGGAGGCTCTTCTTTCACATTCTCTTCATCCTTTTGAGGTGATGCTTTAGCCTTTGACACTTCATTCTGATGGCTAATCAATCCCAAGTGATCTTTGACCGCAGTGACTTCTTCATTGAATCCAAGCTCTTCTCCCAGCATAACTGTGTAGTAAGTGAGCAATGAGAAAAGTTCTTCTCTGCGAACAGCTCGATTGGATTTGTTTAAGGAATTCATTCCATCGAAAAGAAGTTTGTGACAAGGATCGCCCACAAAGTCTTCTGCTTCTCGCATCGATCGATAACCTACGATCTAAAGAGTTACAGTTTAGTAAAGAATTCATTTAACTTTTAGAGTTTTAATGTTTTAATTAAATAAATTACCGAAAGAATGACAGCGACGAGCATGCAAATTGTTCCAGAAACAAAGATAGTGTTTGTGGCCATTAAAGTGACATCGATACAACCCATACTATGCACAGTCGTGTTTGTTGCTTTCTGCCAACATCCTTCTTCCTGTAATCAAATATAAATGTAGGGTATTGAGAGGTCAAAGGTTACTTGTGAAGGTATTTTTGAATATTAATAACTTACAGCACAACAACTTTTCGGAACGGATAAAATAGTTCCGTTGTCATCTTCCAAAATTGGTGCGTGATATTTCCAGTCTGTGAAGTTATCAATACCGCAACAATGCATCTGCAGGGTCAAAGGTCAATTTTTAAGCATGTGACTTATATAAGCGATATTTTGAGACTAAAAATACTTACAAATTTTTGATATCGATCCCAATGGGACTTTGAATACCATCGGTAGTTGTATCCCTTGAGATGAGCCGTCATTTCCCTTAGAATTCGCCATCGCTGTGTTGTATAAAAAGAAACAAAGACGGCAAAAAGTCCCAAAAGAGGCAACACAAACTCAAAAGGCCAGGAAGGGAATGAGAACTGCAAAAAGTAATGCAAAAAAGGGCATATTTAATATTTAGTTTTTAAAAAGGTCAAAGGTTAATCAAGGGTTTGGTTACTCCAATCTTATAAGGGCGCATTGAGCGAAGTCCAAGTCCCAAGATAGCGGCGTATGTGTGAAAGAATCCTTCAACTAGAAATATTGTCGAGAACAGAATACAAAATTCTGAACTTTCTCGCATCGCAGGAATGAACGTTTTCGGAATTATTAT
>JAQGAA010000699.1:0-20059 GCA_034696425.1 Isotoma viridis
ATAAAATGGAAGGTGTGCGAGGCCTTTACAGGGGTTTCGTTCCAGGAATGTTTGGAGTATCTCATGGTGCAATACAATTCATGACTTACGAAGAGATGAAAACTGTCTATAATAGATATAGAAATATGCCAATCGATGCCAAATTGGTATATTGATTTATCATATGTGATGCATTTTAAGGTCACACTTTCTTAAAATTAAGTTTCATTGCATTAAAATCCTTACTATTGTAATAGGGAACGATGGAGTACCTCTCATTTGCTGCAGTTTCCAAACTTATTGCAGCTGGCACCACATACCCATATCAAGTAGTACGAGCCCGTCTTCAAGATCAGCACAGAGTTTATGAGGGTGTAATGGATGTGTTACGACAGACGTGGAGGTATGAAGGTCTACGAGGATTTTACAAAGGGCTCACCCCATACTTAATACATGTCACTCCTAATATCTGTTTAGTCTTTCTAATATACGAATCTTTTACAAATTCTAGTAATAGATGATATATTTTGTAAAATAGGTAGATAATATGTGAATTCAATCGGTAGAATTCATCGTTACGCGTTTAATCGATGATGTTGTAGGTACCTTAATTTTTTTTTGATTATCTTACCGACGTTTTATGTTAATCAGATGTACTATGCCCACTTATCATTAATTATTCAAGTGACACCAATACCCAACTGTTTTTTTTTCGAATTAAAAAAATCTTTTCCAGCTACTCAAATGAAGAAAGTCCATGTAGCTTATGAGGTAAAAGTAAAAATTGTTTTCATCGAACGAATGAATTAAATTACGGTTAGAGTTGTTCGATTTAAATTTTGTATATAAAACCGATGAATCGACATTTATTTTTAATAGTTGCCGGCTGGTACTGGTACTTTAAATAAATGGTGTAGGTCAAAAATAAACTTGTCTTCGGTCCTTTTTGATATGTCGTTGCCTTACCTGCCGTGCAGGTAAAAGCTTGAAGGTTCTACGCAGTCTGATTATTCTTTTGTGCCAACTGCTGTCGCTCTTATGAAATCCACGACTTTTAACCCTGTATATCGTATTTAATTTATATTGTATTTTAAATTCTAGGGTTGAAATTGTATTAACCCTCTTTGTATGCGGTAACATTGTAAATTATTACAATTCGAATGCTTATCTTTAGTTGCAACCTTGTAGCGGAAGCAATCCCTTTATTAATCAAAGACATTTATTATATTCATGTAAGGGTATATCCCTAATATGCAATAAATAAAGCCCCTCCGACAGTAATATTATTATAACCACTGTGTTCCTGCCAAGTTGGTTTTTTTAACGTGAATATGACTCATCTGTTGCACAAGTTTTATGTGGAAACGGAAACTTTAACTATACGTTCCAGTTTGCACGGTTTATGTAATAGAAAAGGCTAGAAGACAAGTTTATTTAGTAAACTGTATGGGTGAATGGAGATACGCATAATCAATTTCGATCCTTATTTAACCCCCAGTCATGTCTCAGCATTTACTAAAGCTGAAAATCACTATAATTCTTGAAGCAATGCCTGAACTCGTAGAAACAATAGTAATACCCTTGGTGGTAACAAAACGATACAAGGAGTTTTAGATTTTACTGTTAATTCTATGGATTGCTTTGCAACCTTGCAACAAGCTATCAGAATATAAATATTGAAGTTTAATTTACTTTTAATTTTTAATCCTCAAGGAACGAAGGTGTTCTTGGATTCTACAAGGGACTTGTTCCTAATTTAATCAGAGTTGTACCAGCGACTGCCATCACCTTTGTAGTTTATGAGAAATCATCGTCATACTTAGGCTCGTTTAGAAGCCCTTCTCCAAATAAAAGTTCACCTGAGTCACAAAAAAATTCAAAGCAAGAAGGGTGAGAGTTGTACCAAAAAATGTTCGGAAACGAATACGAAGGACTTATAGTATCACATATAGGGCACTTTGATGTCCCAAACAGTTAATTCTTCCTATATTTCTTTTAAATCTTTATAAATTCTTGGTGTAGCTTCACTAAGCCTTATTTATGTTTTATGTTCACCTTTGCGGTTCTGTAGTACTTAAATACGACTGTGATTCACATTTTGAATTGACATTGTTATTTTCTTAGCCGGTTTAATTTAATAAATTAAAAAAGCTACCATAACTTCTTGTAAGCTTGTGACTTGCTCAACCTATTTTATTCTCTTTTATCATCTATTCCTAAATCTAAATCATATCCTTGATCTTAGTGTTTTAGTGTTTAATTGAAAAAGCTTTTCTCTGATGCATACGTTGTACTTGCCATAAATACGAAGGACATAAAAAGCAATATCAGCTTGATGAGAAGCTAATATACATATATGGGATGACACATTTGTCACCTGATTTAAAATTCTGTTTAGTTATCGTTTACTGTTGGATTGATCCTAAAATAAAAACGTGATGGAAGGCCATGCACATGAAAACATCTTTTTCATAAACGTGAATTATTCACACGAGCGTTGAACAATATAAAGCTAGTAAAACTACGGTTTCCCTTTTTCCGACAAGACAATATTGCTCTGTGATTTTATGCAATGTACGATAGCTTATTCAGGAAATCGTATGTGTTGTTAGTTGCATAAAAGACTCGATTTATTATTTTGCATTCTCTATGTGGCCGAATTTTGGAATCAACGTGGTGTTACATTCATGTTATTATATTTTTTGTCACTTGAATAAACGATTGAAAACTGAAAACTGAACTGACTCGATTTTATCTAGTCTCAAAAATTCATTATTCATGAAAATTTGATTACGTAAAATGAACGGAGCTGTAAACCTATATATTGGGAAAAAAGTTCATTTACAGTCGTTCAATGATTGCTAATGAGTGTCGTTCTCCTCGTGATTTCATTGTTGAATGAACATTTTAAATGAATCGAGTTGTAAAGTTAAATATGGGGAAAAAGCTCGTTTACAATTATTCTTCATTGCTAATGAGTTTTCGTTTATTCAGTTTATTCAATGAGTCGCAGTAATAATATAATTGTAGTTATGTTCAGTTGAATTAGCTACGGTAATGAAAAAAATTATCACCCAAAATCCTTCAGTCACTTGAAATTCTTTGTAGGCATTCATCTAAAAGTTATTTTGTAGAATTTATAAAAAATCGATATTTGCATTTTTGAATCATAACATGCCAGTTATTAATGTTGAAATTTCACTACAATCTCACAGGACACAATAAGTCATTTATCATTCTTATGGTAGAGCAGTCTCAGACCATACATCCCCTGAACTTCTCATAACCTATTTTTAGAATGTTCATTAGTAACGCATTAGCTAAGCGAGCTAAGCTTACCACTTTAGTAATAATAATAACATTCAGTTTCATTAAAATTCATAAGTGACGTGTGTAGATAATAAAATAGGTAGAAATATTATATGTAGGTTCACTCTTTTGATTGTGATATATTATGCACCGTAATTTTATTCCTAAAACGGTAAAAAATATGAATTACGTGATTAGAAAGAGTGAAAAAATTTAGAACAGTGGGCAGGCAGACCAAAATAAAGTACTCCCTTACCCATTAACTTTTTTAAGTAGTTAGGTGCAGTTTAGAAACAACATTGCGGAGTTTACTTTAAAAATTAGCTTATAAAAAGCAAATCTTAAGTAGCCAACCATTTACAAGCAATATGAATAAAGTCAGCTTGCATTACTAACACCATAAGTTCCAGCTAAGAGATAAATTCTATTAGACTTGACTTCAATATTAAACTAATTTAATTTCTGTTTTCTACTGATAAAGGCCAAAGTACAAGTCACCCGAACGAAGTCATCTAGCTAAAATTCACAGATGCTGAAAAAACCTTGAACTTTTTGAATATACGGTGTCTCCCAGCTTTGAGAAATATTTTTATAGAAGTATCAAGTTGCAAAAAAGAGGAACTTTTGTCACTTTCGTCATCCGAGTAGTATTCATATAAAACACATAAAAGTAATAATATCTGCGTGTGAGACTTTCTCCAATCTCCATTAAGGAAGCTTTAACATGTTATTCCGCAGGATTACCGGAGAAAGTAGGATAATTATGGCCATTAGCAGAACTTACGTTCGCTCGAGTAATCTCATTACTTTCTCCGTCAATTGAATTAAACGCTGCCCGGGTTTCATATTTCTGAACCCAAAACCTTTTTTTGAATGCATGTGTTTAAGGCGTGAATAAACTACTAGGAAGGAAGTGTATGCCAAGTATTTCAATGAATTTTACTACACAATGTGAGGCCTCCTTTTGGACACTAGGGCTAGGTAAAAGGGATTTTGTTACCTTCATACTTTGTTTTTGTCACTCTTTTGCGTTTTAATACTAGAAATGAGATATTTTACACGGGGTGAGCTTATAATCTGTAGTATTTTGGGATTAAAAGTTTGATGTTTGTGAAGAGAAAATTTATATTAAGAATTATCTCCAGAGAGATTCTATAATACGGTTGGACACTTATAGTACACCCCATGTTATAGTTATCTATCTACTACTCATTGAATAATTATCTTAGAAAGTCTAGCTTTCTCCCGTGTAAAACGAAATGTATATGGTTCTTTCTGCGTTTTCCTTTACCGAAACAGACTCTTTGCGGTATTTCACTATTTTGTATCTTTAGTCTAGACAACAGCTATATGTACAATAGAATACAGAGGCAGAGGTTCTAATAATGACCTATTATATATCTTTTATCAACTTTTTCTTCTTCCATTCCTTTTGCCAAGAAAATAAAGAAACCAGGCGTAGAAATGAAATTGGATGAGAAGCAATCAAAAAACCTTTTAATGTCTCCAGCAGTAAAGATAAGTTTGGAAAGAACCATTTCCTTTAGTCAGGGTGAAAATAACTAATTTAGAAATAAACTCTCTTTGCCTAGCTATTGCGGTGGAAGTTGAGTAAACAAAGTATTTCTGGAAGTTAATTGCTTCAAAAATGTCTAAAATAATCAGCCAATAAAATAAGATAGCATTTGGAGCTTTCTTCTATTGTGTTATTCGTCTAGATATGGAGAAATCTGTTTGTTTTTGAGGTCTGCGAATTTTCTCACTTTTCTATATACAAGTATAACTTTGTAATTCCTTTTGTGCGTCTCTATTCTTTCTCAAAAACAAAGATAATGATTGCAATTACTTATAGATGAATAGTTCACAACTTGTTCGTCTTCGTGGTTTTTACTGCCTTGTCATGGATTTCCAAAGTCCAATGATAATCTGAGCTAAAGGAAATTGGTGGTGTTGGAGTTAATTTGCTAGATTTTCTTTTGTTCTCATTTACACAGGAACTTTCTCCTTGGATATAAGAAGTGAACTGGTAACAAGATATTTATTGTTTTCCAGACAGATATAATTACATAGACGTTGTTTTTCTGAAATCCTGAAACTAATGAAACTATTTTCTCCAAAGTTCGTTTTATCATTCCTTTCTGATAATAATTATGTATTATTTCTATTTGAAAGGGATAATACTATGGGACTTTTCATTGGGTAATATGCTTGAGTAATAAGTTTCGGATATATGAAATGAGTTTTTCGGGGCAAAGGCCGGAATTTCAGTTTCCGTAATAGTGTCATTTGATCATTTTTTATTATTTCTAGCCATGCAATTTTTCGAATTTAGAGTTAATATGAAGTAGGTAACCAAAGGAAATTAATTTGTTTTCAACCTCTTAAACATATTTACTTCGCGTTTGTTGCAAAGCATGCAGTTGAGATGCTTTGGGTCCTATTCATGACATGACGAATGATTGGTGCTGAAGCTTTTGAATTGAAAGAATGCATGTACTAAGATTGAAATGAGTTAATTATTTTTTTGTTTTCTAATTTACAATTTGAAGCAATGGTGTTTTTTTATAACTTTTAGTGAGATTTGAAGTTTTGAACCAATTGATATTTTACCAATCCTTTCAAAAACTGAAGAGGAGTTGTTATGAGTGTTTTGTGTGATGCAGTCAATTTTTTTTGAACTCGGAGTGCTTATAACTTGTTTTCAAGCGGCTTTGGTATTCGCGTTTCATTTAGCCTTCAACTTTTAGATTTAAGTGAAGAAAACAGTAAACATCAAAAATAGAGGTAATCTTAAGTGTTTGTACATTACACACGAATGAGATTTATCGAAAAAAGCTAAAACCTTATTGGTTTGTATAAATGTCACCACTTTCACCTTTTAAGACTTTATACCTATACCTGTCTCAAGCTGATAAAGCATTGAGATGATGTTAATGGCATGGTATATGAAAGCAATTGAAAATAAATGAAGACTTGTTTATTCCATCCTATTGTACTTATAGTTTCTATTTTCTGGTTGTATGAAAAAATAAAAGGAAACACTTTAAGTGTTATATTAAGTCAACCGAGTGTAAACTTTTTTATTGGAATAAAAACAGGTTTTCATCTTAAAAACTGAATTGGATAAATTTGAATCCTGCTTATGTCGTTAATGCGTTGTAAATAAACTTTAGCAATTGAATTTATAAATAAATGAATAAAAAAGATTGTTTTTACAGAAAATGATAGATATCTATTTCAGGATTTACTTTTTGTTCATACTTTCCTAACTTTACTAATTCTTCAATAATGCATTTGGGCCATAAAATGATTAAAACTTTTAGAATAGATGAATTGTTCCAGGAATAAAGAACAGTATTCTATAATTCTTAGAATATTTCTGCGTTTGTTCAATTAGGATCGTTTTCCGTTAATCAATGTTTTTTAAACATACTTATTAGTAGGCTTCTATATCTAGAAATCAGTGAGGATTTTTCCTGATTGTAAACCTTGTGACAATATAGATTCATCTTTACTTTTGAACCAAATAACGGAACAAAATTACAAAGGTGCAAGATAGTTTGTAAGTAGTGGTTTAACTGAGTTATAAATTTTTTAACTAACCAAATACTAAGTGGAAATGTAAAAAAATAATTGAATTTGTGAGAAAAAATAGAAAAAATATTAAGTATAAGTTTTTGAGTCTCTTTTCTGTCGTCAAATTTGACAAAAAAAAATTGATTAAGCCAGTTCTGAACTGGTTGAGTGTTTGTATTAAGAGTATGTTTATAAAATCTTGACTTTTGTTTAATCTAGAATACTTTATACATTTTAAGTACATATAAGTACTGCGTCTATATTATTACAAAAGTAATGAATGAAAAATCAAACGAATATGTGACAGTTAATCACGCATAAACTACCATAATAAACACCAGTAAAATGAAAGCCATACATTTACTCGTCTATTTATTAATTAAATTAGTAGGTACTGGATTTATTAGTTGTAATCTAATCTTCTTAATAAAATATTAACGGAAGAAATACTGTCATTGTATCTGGTGTGGTAACATTGATGAATTTTGTGTAAATTCTTAAATTATGGGATTATTTCTTGGCATGTAATATAATTTATAAAAGTTCAGGTTACAGATACAGTTCATACTTTTATTAAATCTCTACATGCGTTCTGCTCCATATTCATCCTAATCTGCCATTATTTTCAAGATAAAATCAAAACTACTTTCAACTCTACAACTCTGGAAATAGTCAAGGCGTCACCAATGCGTTAAAAATGTAATAAATTATAATAGTGATTATTCAAAAGAATTTGCTTCTTCCTTATGCAATATGATACTAAACAAAGTTTTCATCCTGCAATCTGATGAACTCCACAGGGTTATTGGCTATGATAATGACCGGGTTAAGTTACAAAGTCTTGGCATATCTGTTTACACAATCATTAAATTAGAGTCTTATTCATTTCCACATTAACATTATTTATTTGTGGTACATAGAACGACATTTGTAGAGGACGGTGGTTGCTTTGCTAGTGGTAATTTTTTAAACCAAAAAATTGAGTTAAGTAATTAAGTTGCAGTTAAAGTGAGAACGTTTTTTAGAATATGTGGCTTCGGAATTTGTAGATCTTTATACTTAAAATTCCTAAGTTTCTCAGAAGACTTTCAGGCGGATGGGCGGATCAGGAATAATATAATAAGTAATAAATAAAGAAGCTTACATCATTCAATTGTTCGGCCGTACGGTCGGCGATCAGATCTAGTCATCCGTAACTTTGGCTATCATTTTTTTTAGTATAATATTAAGAAGTTTCATTTCAGGCAGTTAGATACACTGTTGAAGGGGTGACGAACTTACTTTACTTAACGAACGAGTTGTTACGTCTAACCTTGAATAACAATGCAAAAAGTTTGAGATTTGTTTGTTTGTCATTTGACATTTGATTAGTTTTCGTACAAGTACATTGTTTTCAAAATGTCAAAGGCTAAATGCATGAATTTATGCATTACTCAAATATTTCATTCCAATCTATACTCCTGGAAAACAAAGACGCAAACACGAAAATTATTTTGCTATGCAAATTGAATAAAAGACAATACAACATCAATCATACGTTATATTTATTTGTCATAAGTGTTGAACTGAAACATTGTATTTATTTCCTAGTTTTTTATAAGTTGCGGACTGTGTAATAGTGCACGCTTATTATTCAATAATTAAATTGATTGATGAATTGTTGCAAATTTTACTCGTGTAATGCTCATAAATACTCCCTGTGTTCTTAGAAATAAATTCCATTCCAAACAATAATAGCCAATGAAGAATGTGTAGTAAAAACCACTTGAAAATTAATTAACATTTTATTGGTATAATTTATAATATCTTGTCTCTTTATTTGCCATAGCTTAATTAATTCCATTTGAGGTACTAGTAGACACTAGTAAATTCTAGTGAATTCCTGTCTAATTAATTGCATTAAGTTTCCAATCCAATGGGTTAAGTTGGAATAAGTTGTTACAATCAACAATACAAAATCAACCCGAAGGCATTTTCAAGGACGATTCCAGAGTTTAAAATGAAACATACATTTTTAATAGTGGTTCGAGTAAAATTCAAGAATACGTTTGATGGTGGAAGCTGATTTGAAAAAAACTTTGTTTAATGACTGACAATTACAGTAATTATTAGTTAAATGAAATTAAAAGATTGTTATCTCAAGTGTTAAAAAGTGGATTGATTTGTTTATCTTATCAAATAACATTTGCTCAACCTTTAAAATTCCGATATGTGTGTGTCAATTGTGTCAATAACTACTCTTGAGTGGCATTGATTTACCTTCAATAATAACTGTGCACTGTACATATTGATTTAGAATCCCATGGGGTAAAGTAATTCTTCGAAGTATGACCTCAAGACTCAAGAATTAAGATATTATTAGTGAGTTTTTAATGCTTAAATGCGTGTTATGTTTAGTAGTTTAGTGACTTATCTTAAAAGAAGACCCAGCTCCGGTGTAGATATTTTTGATACCCCATTCATTCCTTTATGTCATTAATTTATTGCTCAAGTTTATGTGTTAGGTTACTTTTCTTTCAATAGCATTAAATCGTAGGCAATTAGGAGTTTTTTAAAGTTTTCGAATATTATTTCTAATACTCACCAAAGTACAAATTTTTTGCTTTATATTACATAATTTCATTATAATTATAATAATTAAATTGAAAAAGGAAGGTCAATAATAATACTTACTTTACGTACTTATGTTAGGAGTTGGGGCAATGTGAAAGAGGAATTTGTTTGGGGTTTTATATAAGAAAATTAAGTATTCATGAAAATGATCATGAGATGATGTGTGATAAGACTTAATTTTAATTAATTCATTGATTATTGAAGTTGGAAGTGAATTTTATTGTGTCTATTAACTTTACATATCAATCAAATTACTTCATACAAATTATACGCATTGCAATACCATACTTTGTATATTAACGGTATAAGCCATAAGGAAGGATCTGAAAACTAGGCTGGAGACTGAAGAGACAAAGAGATTATTTCTATCTGCTGTTGTCAAGTGTCCTATTTTCGACATTTCGAAGTTGGAAGTCATTAGGCGACAGACCTGGTTACTTAATGACAAGGAATTCAACACTTAACATTGGTCTATAAGAAGAATTGTCTCTGTGTCAATTCTTTCTGGGTTTTAGGTTAATGATAGAGTTAAAAGTTATTTAAAGTTCATATAAGGCACAAATATGTCTGTCACAGTCAGATTTAGTACACTTTGGTGTATTTTGCTTACTGTAATCGTTGTGATTAACCTGGTTCCGAAAACATGTGGGGATGATGATGGGAATTTCTTAGTAGGAGTTGGCATTAGTGATGTCACCGGACCGTCTGCTGACATAGGAATGGTAAGTGTTATTGAACTCTTAGTGGGCAGCAAGAATAATGAGTGTCTACTATGTTAATGCGTCCTTGTCCTTAATTAATTAGAGTTTTGGTAGTTTTCATTCGCAAAAAAAGTTGAAGTGGGAGTAGCAAGCAGTTTAGTTACTGGTTCCAGCAAATCCTGCAATTTTTTAGGGGTTTTAATAGTAATTTTAGCAAGTCTAGAAACAACAACCAGTTGAGTTAGTTGGATTATTTTTTATAGCATACCTTGAGTTCTATAGATAGATATCAGTCTATTCTTTCAATGTGATTATGCTGTTTTAAATTCTCATTCAGAGATTAATAGTAGACTTATGAATGAGTTATGAAGATCATAGGTGCTCTTTTTAATCTATTCTATTTTTACAACATAAAATGTATGGAACTAAAAAATATGCATTAAAATTAATATTTAGTCCTTGATACTAATGGAAATAATTTTGCAATGATTACTAACTGTGAGGACTTAATTTGGACCAAACATTTCTAGCTTATAATTTAATAAAAATATGACTGAAGAAATAGATAAAGATTTTCTATTCCCATTCATACCCACTACGGATTTTTAAGTCTTTTAAACCCTAACCTAGCCTAAAAATTGATATCATAATGTCCCGTGTATTTTTAGATGGGATATGCCTCTCTGACTCAGAAGGCCAAAGGAATTCACACAAGACTGTTCTCTAGGGCATTTATTTTTGAGTCTGATGGTAAAAGGGCAGTCTACGTCTCAGTTGACTGTGGTATGATTGGACAAGCACTCAAAACTCAGGTAAGTTCACAAAATACAACATGCTCTTTGATTTAATTGAAACATTTCTACCACCATAGAAGATGCAAGTGCAAGATTTTAGATACTCACATGCTAAAACATACTGCACAACTTAGAGTAGAAAGTAAACATAGAAAAATGATAGCTTTTAAAAAGCAACTAATTCTCAAACTCTGGAATTTGCATTTAAACCCATATAAAAGTATTTGATGCAAAAAACTAATTTCCGTACAAAGGAAATGAAAATTCGTACTCAGTCTTTTAGTAAAGGGTAATCATCACCACCAGCCATTGTGTTGGATGGACTGAGAAAAGTATAATCAGTATTTTGATTAAAATAGCATCTTCATTAAAGAGTGAATGCGTAAAATTAAATAAAGCGAACCAATTCACACAGCTAAAGAGAAACAGTAGACATAAAAATTAGGTACATTTGTTTTTCTTATGAAAGCAGCTTCCGTAGACCGGAACTTGCCTACACTGAAGGCTTTCACTGCTTATATGCAGTGGATTATGGTTGTGCTAATGTAGAAAAAAGTAAGGGAAGGAGTGAAGGCTATTCTTTATTTTTTAATGAAACTCTTCCCAATGCCAGAATGAGCTGAATGGACCACTAACTGGGAGATTAGTTTGCATTATAAATGATGATGAAATTGTTAGTGCGAAGTCTTACAAAAATCAGAGTAAATTAAAAAGACAAAAGCTAGTGATTAGTAAGCTTGTTTCAGTAATTATTGCTGGTGGGAGTACACCCAGAGGCTCTCATCTCTCTTAAGCTAAACATTCTAATAATGCATTAAATAAAATAGAGGAAAAGCAAAAAGTACTTTCATCATTTACATCATTTTCCCTATCCTTCACAGGAAATGAGGTTTATTTGAAAAATAATGCTTTCTTGTTGTATAATAGTATAAAAGCTTTACTTTTCTGACTTTTCATAGAAAATTGCTGACTCACTTAGTTTTTAAGAAAGCTATCTCAGAAATTGATAAGGCTTTGTCAGAATGAAATATAAATTGCTCTCTGAAGATCAAAAATAATTACACAGATTCGAATCTAGTGTCTATCAAATGTATCTATTGTACTTCATAATGTATGGAGACTTTTATAGACGGATAAATTCTTTGCGTAATAAACGCCCATTCATGTGTGGTATTATATTCTAATTTAAATCATTTACAACGTGAATGTTACGTATTTTAATAATAGCATTAGTATTACTACAGTCCTTGAGGGTCGTCGGTCGAGTGATTAGATACAAGCACAGTTTCTGCAAACATTGATCTAATTAAATTGAAATGTAAATTTCATGAGGCGTATTGATAAAATAGAAAACAAATGTGCTCAACTTTCATCTAAACTTCCTGAAATTGTACATTCTTGCATTGTCTTATGAAGGGCCTACTTGTGTTGTTTAATTTTTAAGGAAATGAAATTCATCATTATGAAATTGATAACATCAACACTGAGGTATAAACGAATGTGATATGGATGGATGATAGATTTTTGAAGCACTATGAATAAAAAAAATAGCTTTCGCTCATTGAATGAAAATAATTTGTCAACATTTTTTAGTTTACTTTACGAGTTTGGATAAGGCCATTTGACAAGTTATAATGTTTAACGATGTCAAAACTTTTAATGAATGATATGCCACACGTTTCCAAGAAAAGTTTGTTATCTACTTAAAATACTTTATCACATTACAAAAAAAAAGTTTGCGTAGACTTTTTCATGCACCGTGTACTACCCATAACATGTTTTTGAACTTTGTAGTTTGAACTAGTTGTGCAATCAATTTTGTTTTTAATACAAGTTCATCCCGAAAACTTTTTATAAAAGAAGTATATAATGGTGTTTGCAGGTTGTGAAAAAATTACAAGAACGCTTTGGGAATGATCTTTTCACTGCCCAGAATGTTCTTTTGAGCGGAACTCACACCCACAGTGGCCCTGCAGGCTATATCCAATATTTACTTTATGGAATAACTAGTTTAGGCTTTAATCAACTCAACTTTGAAGCTCTTGTTGATGGAATTGTTGAGAGTATTGAACGAGCTCATTTAAACATTCAACCTGGAAACATTTTTTATAATCAAGGAAGATTAGAAGGTGCCAATATTAATCGAAGTCCTTCGTCATATTTGGCTAACCCTGCTTGGGAACGGGCTGAGTAAGATAAATATTTTATTATTTTATTCTATATGCTTGCTTAGTTTATCCTGTTTGCTTTTTGCAATTTATTTTCAGATTTTTAAAAGAACGATTTGGTTTAGATTGATCAAATAGACTTATGAATTGGTTGTGTGTGTTGATCATTTCAGAATACACGTGCTGTAGATAATTTTTTTTAAATTATCATCACTTTGGGTATTATTAAATTAAGATTTCTTTAGAGATTTGATGTTTGAATTTGTTGTTAAATATATGATTATAAAAAAATAATATCTGAATCAAAATATGGGTATGCAAAATATTTAAAACATTTACTACTTAGAAATGAGTTTAAGTGGATTCAACTACACTCTTAATCTTTTAATAGGTTTAAATATTTTATAGCTGCCCATGGATTCTAATTAGATAAATGAGGTAAACTAACATAAAAATAAATTACAAACACGATGGTATGTTTTGATTGAACTGCCTATTATCTTTTTTGTATAAAGTAATGTCATAAGGATACATTGTATCATGTAGTTTTAAATGATTAATTAGTTGGCCGGATCTTGAGCTTTTAGCAAAAAGACCAGACATCATATTATGTGGTTCTCTTGAGACATGCTTATTATTTTATAAACTATATTGCAATATACATGACTATTCCTAAGGAAAGAAATTGCATCAAATGGTCAAAGCCCTTTTCGAAGAGGCCTTCTGAGTTGCTCTTTTAAAATAGATATTTTGTTTGTGAGATACTTATCATACACAAGTACTATAGTATTTTAATAATGCAGTATCTACAGCTACAACCAAGAGGGTTCACATTTATTGGTGTAGAACACGGAGAGCTTTTCTGGATTAAGATACTGAATATATACAACTTTTCAGGCAATTCCTATTGCAAAATTTTCTTAGGCATTAAATTTTGCATGCAAGATATATTGTTAGGTGATCACACAGCTTACGCAATGTAATTTGTGTTAATACCTAGTATTTGATCTTGGGTTTAATATTGTTTAAATATTTTAGGTACGGTGATGATGTTAACGATAGTGTAGACAAAGACATGACACTTATTCGAATACAGTCTAAAGACGACGGTAAGCCACTTGGCCTTGTGAACTGGTTTGCTGTTCACCCAACATCCATGAACAATACGAACACACTTATCTCCGGCGACAATAAAGGTTACGCGTCCATGCAATTCGAGTACAAAATGAATCCTGAGGATAGACCTGGAAAAGGAAAGTTTGTTGCTGCTTTTGGTTCCTCAAACTTAGGAGATGTAAGCCCAAATATCATGGGTGCTAAATGCATTGACACTGGACTCCCTTGCGATTTTGAACACAGTACTTGCAATGGGTTTACTGCAAAATGTATAGCATTTGGACCTGGAAAAAATGGAGATATGGAAGAAAGTACGAAGATAATTGGAGACAGACAATTTAGGAAGGCTGAAGAACTCTTTAATGATGATAAGGCAGAGATGCTAAGAGGCCCAGTTGAAATTATACATCAATATGTTAACATGAGTGAATTTAAGGTAAGCTACTTTTTTTAATTATATGTGAAACTTGAAATACGAAATAGAATCAAAATTGCTTATTTTATTTGTCAACAATATTCTGCAAAAAATGCTATGCGTGATTTTAAATTCAGTATTTTATTCAAAATTATGAAAATATATCAATTCCGTGATTCTGTTTTATAACTCAATATCAAAACCTTGTCAATAAAGTTACTACTACTCAAGGTAGGGAAATTTCCTTAAAAACAAATACTTTATGTAAGGAAAGTACCCGAAAGCATAACCAAAATCGGTAAAAGATCTCATTTCCTCATCTTGTTACGAGTAAACAATTTTAAAAGCTGTTGGTAATTTTCATTTGACAACCCAACAATTTAATTACTTTTAGGGGGTAGTGTAAACACATTAATTTAAGGGACTTTGACTTTGAGTGTTGAATAATACAATTGAGTAGGCACTCAAGCTTATGTCACTTAATGAAGTTCTATTCAGCTTCAGAGGCCAAAACACATATGAATGGAATAATTTATTTTTGGAAATTGCTAAATCTCCATGAAGAACGGAGTAGGAAGCCTTGTTCATGAAATCAATGTCATTGACACGAGCCAGGTATATAATATAGGGGCATGTCGTGTGCATTTAGGTTAGGTATGAAATGTTGTCTTGCTGTGGATTGTGGATGCATCTTACATTAGTTAATTACAACTTTCCTGAGTCGTATTATGATTACTTAAGTAATCATAATATTTTGAATAACATGTTGAGATGTGGTGATGCTTTACCTTAAACATTTTTTATCAAAATTTAGCATATTTCGTTTGCAATTGAAGTTGACATTTATTCCGAGCGAGAGGATTGAGTAGACTGAATGTGTGAGGAAAGAACGGATCCATTTCAGTTTTTTGCAGCAGCTTCGACATTTTTGGTTTTAAACTCATAATAAAATTGTAAATACGAAGTATCGGTTTTTTTGCTGAGTTTTTAAGAAACAGTAGTCTAAGCATTTTGAGTTTTGTATCAGTTTAAAAGTATCTACAGCGCATTATCAATATTTAGTAAAGCCGAGTTATCTTTTTCATTTTATATATTACTTATTTACTGGTACATTCATTATGCTTGCGAACCGAAAAACAACTTGCAATATTACATGGAAGTAGTTATATATATACTGATATGCTAGTTAAATAAGAATGAGTTTTAAAAAGTATATATTCCTTAAAGTGACCTCAATTAAATAAAATTGAAAGATTTGTGGGAATCACTAATGAAAAGCAATGTGAAATTACTTTTTTTAACCAACAAACATGCCAATAAAATTCAGTTGAATCAAAAATTGATTATTTTGATTAACTCGAAAATAAATGAATAAAAAGATATTGAACAATGTGACAATCAGATGTAAAGATATAATAGTTTTACTTGAGGTATTTAAAGATCTTAAAACGTAAGTAAAACTTTGACTATATGTTATCTAAATATTATTGCTAAGGACCAGGTTAGCAAGTACCGGATGAGTGATACTTATTTTCAGAATTTCAGACAAACAAAAATCTAAAGTACGCAAATTTAATTCAAACGGATCTCTTTTCTCGTGCAGGACAAATAGTTTGTTATTACAGACACGTAGTTCCGCATGAAATTTATAAATTTTTAAAAATTTCAGATTGAGTACAAAAATCCTGATGGCTCAATTAATTCAACAAAACAACTGTGCAAAGCAGCCCTCGGTTACAGCTTTGCAGGTGGTACTACAGATGGTCCAGGGATGTTTGACTTCACGCAAGGAATGACAGAAGGAAATGCATTTTGGGATGCTATTAAGGATTTTGTTGTTACACCAAGTGACACATTGATCGAATGTCAAGCGTAAGTTTTAATGCAAGTGCTTCAATCGAATAAGATAATGTGTGGCCATTATATATGAGGCTTATTCTGTGTTATTCTTTTGTTTATCGAACAATTTTCTAAAATACTGTTTCTATTTTCTTGGTACTTACGCTAGTATGTCAGAGAAAACATATGGAAAGTCCGTTTCCCATAGAAAATTAGTAGGGTTTGCTTATTGTAACTTTTTAGACGTAATACGCTCATACTCACGATTGGCGATTACTCAAACTGACTTGGTTATGAAGCTATTATATAGAACTGCTACCGCCTACACATTAAAGATAATATTAGAATGAAATAATAATTGAGCAATCAATATACTAATCGGATTAGACTGTTTTTGTAAACAGCCTATCATCCAATTATCAGTACAATCATCACAAAAAGGCATCATTAAACATGATAATCCTCTTGACTTTATTTGAAAAGCTTAGCTAAATTTATAAAATCTTTTCATACTAATTGATAGTTGAAAGTTCAGTTTTTAGAAAATTCGCCTCCTCACAGGGAATTAAAATATTTCATTTTCACAACTAAAGCAAAATGAACAAAGTAATTGATTTCAATGGTGAGATTTCATGGGTTTACTATTTTTTATCTTATTTTACAAAAGCCTATGTAAAAAAGCGGAAACAGAATTAGTTCTTTTCCAAAGAGGATTTCGTCAGAAAGCCACAAAAAGCAAAGTTTAGGGAGTACATTTGTAAAGAATATTGTTGCATGGATTATATGGCATTTTATTATTTCTCCTCTATTATCATGTCAGCCTTATCCTTATAGATTTCAAATGTAAAATTGAATTAAAAAAAAAACTCTACTTATTTGTCATTTCATTTCGTTATCCCGTTATGCGATTCAATTGCATTTTGTACTACAAAACCAAAGTCATTTCGATTTCCATCGCAGGACAAAAAAATATACATTTTTACTTACTGCAACATTACCAGAGACTCAATTTCAACAAAAGAAATATATTTACAGTTAATGTCTCTTGTGATTTGTAATCGGGTATCTTTTTTATTATATTTTGGTCCACTGCAACCACTGAACCTAAGCCTTTTCTTTGTACAGGCCAAAACCTATTCTTCTAGCTGTTGGAGAAGCTTTCTTTCCTTATGAATGGGTTCCAAGCATAGTTGAAACTCAAATCCTAAGAGTAGGAAACCTGTATATTATCGGAGTTCCTGGTGAACTGACAACAATGGCTGGTCGTCGACTTCGTAAAATAGTTGAACAAACGGTAAGAGAACAATCTCCGGGAGCTCCAGAGCCTCGTGTCGTTATTGCGGGTCTTAGCAATGTCTACACTCATTACATTGCCACTTTCGAAGAATATCAGAAGCAGCGTTATGAGGCTGCCTCCACACTTTATGGACCACATACCTTAGAGGGATATATGCAACAATATAAATGGCTGGTCACAAACATGTTAAATGTAAGTTTTTGTATTATCCAAAACATTTTCTTTTCAATAGGGTCTCTAAAAATAATACGACGAGTTGTAATAACAATAATTACATGGTTTTTCTCTGGCTTATTTCTGTGCTTAACATTCTGAACAAAACAAAAGTCGAGAGAGTATGGGAGTAATAAACCCCAGGGTGAGATTTGTTTATACCATCGCCTCTTGGTGAAAGTAAAGTAAAAGAGCATTGGTACTGTAATTTTACTGGGTTTAGGATCCTTTTGCTGTTGTGGCTCAAAATGAGTATAAACCTTGAAGTGTAGAACACAATAAGATTAAGCTTATCCTATGTACATTTGCTGTGGCTTATCTTAAGAGTTAATGCAGCTTGAATTTTACTGTTTACAATTACAGGTAAACAGGTTAACGAAATATGTAAGGGCTTAAAAATATTTCCCATTTCGTAATGTTCCCTTGCAAGTATGGGTTATGAAATAAGCTGTATCTCTTTTGATAGGGGGTTACAGATGAATTTATATTTCATGTGGTATTTATGGGTTCGTTGGAAAGTAACGTTTTAGGCCTATACTTTCTTCACAGGTATGACGCACTATTTTATATTTAATTTTGCACATCGTAGTTTCGTTAAGATGTGGAATGAGTAGAATATAGTGATAAAATCCTGTAAAAGATTTGGGTAAGCACGTGGGTTCTTGTTTATCTGAGCTTGGACCTGATATTGGTATGTAATAAGGATTATTCGTAGTTTTGAGTGTATTCTCAAAGTGAAAGCTGATTTTAGTCAAAATGACGTGTGCGGTTTTATTATTGCATGAACTGGCTTATTGCCTTTCAAATATGAATTTATCATCCTTGAGAGGTTTTATTTAACAATTAGGCATCAAAAAATTGGGTTAAAATTAAGTAAAGAAAATGCTATTTTCTAAAAAACTAATCTTAATTAAGCGGACTACTTATGTTGTTTTGTATTGAGCAGGGTACTAATATTACTCAAGGACCAACCCCACCCAATCTTTTAAACCGACAGCTGTCATTGATGACTCCCATTGTTGTTGACACTGTGCCCTTTCTACAAGATTTTGGAGACATTATTGAAGAGCCTCAGCCCACAGTTGTTGCTGGCCAAGTCGTTTCTGCCGAATTTGTAGCTGGTCATCCCAGAAACAACCCGATGAGAGAAGGGACATTTTTCCTAATAGAAAGACAAATAGACGACAGCTCAAGATGGGAAATCGTCCGAACTGATGCAGACTGGGATACAAAGTAAGAAAACATTGATGCTATATTTTCCTCCAGACCTATATTTTGTACTATATTTTATAAATTCCAAGGTTTACTTTCGAAAAATTCTTCCAGCAAATCAGTTCTTGGTTGTCCTGAGTCACTCAGACAGAATCATATGCCTAAAAAACCAATCTAAAACAGGAATTTTCACTCCTACTCCTACGCATTAAGTTTTTCTAAAAACTCTGTCTACGTGCTTGTGGAATTATTGTTTGACAGATATTGTACTGCGGAGGCCTAGATAATTGGCATGGTGTATTTTGTTTTGTCTCTACCTCGTTATGTAGCTTTACAAATACTGCTGAACTGAAGGCCAATCTTCCACAGAAATTTAAAATGATTGGTCTACATACGTAATGGAGAAAGCAAATTCGCCGAATGTTTTTGTAGTGGGTGTCGATTTGGAGATGATGAAATCTCATTTATTTAACTATGAGACCAACAAATGAAAAACAATTTTATACATATTTTATTGCACTAGCTTTGTTTGTATTGGAATATTATCAGACGCCACAATAATGAGTACAATCATCCACCGAAAGTTACTAGAGAAAGTGGAAGTATTTTATTGATTTGGGGCTAAACCTGTGAACTATTGAAATAGCTAGTGCATTTTCTGTTCAATTTTCAAGTTAGCTTAGAAGTTCAAAAGATGGGTTGAAATGAAAGTAAAAAACTTTGTCTTTACAATACAGGTTTCAAAGGAGTCCGATTTCTCATATAAACTATCTAGCTCTCAAGGATAAGAATTTAACATTGGTTTCCATTTTATGTTCTACAAATAA